>CAJHZI010000447.1:567500-805000 GCA_905160935.1 Enchytraeus crypticus | reverse complement strand
TTAAAATTTGAGCTCCGAGTGATATCCTTCCTGAAGTTGAGTTACTGAGACATAGAGAGGGAATCATTTGAGACCTCGCCGTCGGATTAACTTCATTTCGTGATTCAAGCTGAACGAAGGGGTAGGAATAGTAGTCGCTAATTTCCCTCTTCATTAAAATAGTCACTCAATAAGCTGTGGATTGGCAAAACATGGAATGAGTGAAGGGCTGCCAATTTCTGTTGAATAAAAGCTGAGGCGATAGGCTGATTCGATAATTAATAGCAGTCAGATTAAAAACTGAGTTCTGAGCTATATACGTCAACTCCAATATGGCCGTACAGTGCGTCAACTCCTATTGTGGTCGTTTATATAGGACGCAAGTAAAATTAATAGCGTTGAAACAGTTGAAGGTCCAGAGCTTTTAATTTCATATGATTGAAATGAGATTAGACATTCCAATAACAGACCTGCTATAAGATTCCAAGAAACATACCCATCAAGTAAAATTTCTCCTGATATAAGATTAAAATCAAAATATTCATGAAATAAAATTAACGAAAAAATATCACGTAGTTGTGATCTTCTCCAATTCCAATTAGAAGATGATGAGAAGTTTTAGCGAAGGGGGGGGGGCGTGATCCAGGATGAAGAAATGTGAAACCAGATCTCTCACCATTTCAGCTAATGACAGAACCCGGTTTCCGCCATGTACAGTTCAAAGAGAGGATATAGATTTAACGTCGATCTCTGAAGACGACGGTGAGATGATGTCGCTGGGGAAACTAGCAGTATATGTCAGGTACGGATGATCTGCTGTCATTAAGCCAGGTAGGTCGCTGATAATGTGAGAGACGTAAAAGTAAGACACTTGACGCGAGAGATAAGTTGTTATTCCATTATTATTTTATTTTATTACTTCACAATTAATCTACATTAAGTTACATGATTATAAAGCAATTAGGCGCTGATAGTTGATTTGTGCATCGATCAGGCTCAAACCAGCACAGGATGCATCTTCCCAAAGGCACCATCGCTACCTTAAGCCCGAAGGTTTTCCTTCCCAAAACGGCCACTATCTACAATGAACTATTGCATCGCTTTCATTGTACAAGTGCGCTCAGAGTTGGTCTGCAATCTGACTATATAGAAAGAGTATTCACAGTATCATCTGATCTACAGCAACCAATGCTGTTGCTGTAACTATGCATAGCAACTGATAATAGAATTCATCGAATAGATACAGCCTATTGGCTGTATTGGCTATATTGGCTGGACACAGTGTTCAAATATCACCTCATGCATTACCCAACTAAGCAGTTTCCCAGGGTCAACTAATTCATGTGATTGACTAATATAATTAACGGTTTCCCGGAAAGCATGCAATGTTCATATGACATTAATAATCACTATACATATAACTCCAGGCCTCTCTACATAACCTCCGACAATTTCTATAGCGGTGTCATGGCCGGTGTCCTGTCTTCGAGACCGCTTTACAGGTTCCTGGCAGGTTATTATTAATCATTTCCATGGTTAATCATATCTTGCCAATTACTAAGGAAGCAATCAGTTAGTGTTCCTATAGTAGAATTTGTGTCTTGATAACATAACGGCTCACCGGGTCACGAAGCACATATGATTGTTTAAGGCCTATTTCCTGCTTCCTCTCTATGTTTATTAGTAAACGTTGCCTCTTGATGGCGCAACAATTGCAGCCGGCGCGGATTTAAGAATAACCTTCCATCGCCCTGGGATTTTAATAATAATAATAAAGGTTTAACGTCCGTTTCATCATACAAGGATGATGTCAGGGACGTCAAAGCATTCAAAGCTGTCAACACTCGGTCTTCGAAGGTGATCACCCACGAAGTACTAACCGAAGCCGATGTAGCTTAACTTGGATTATTGACGCGCAACTAAACCAAGTGCGCTAAATCCCCCCGTGGATACTTTAACTAGTTAGAGCAACGTATTGTATTTTCGTTGGTTTGATATCGTATAGGATTATTTTAGCTCTACGCGTTACACGATCGAATACATTAGAAGGACTGATAATTAATTTAAATTTAATTAATTTTCGTTGATATCAACTATTCCTTTATTTTCTAGAACTGTATGTATATATATTTATTTAACTCTTTATTTTAAATTAAAATATTTAAATATTAACTACAGTAGTTTGTCTGTAAATCCATAAAAGGTCTTTAAGATTAGTTCAGTTTGATATACGAGATAAGATACAAATCCATTGAATAATTTAGTATAATTAAGGATTTCGCTTAAGGTTTAATTAAGGTTTGTGTGTCTCGAGTCTTTTGTGACAAGACGCCCTCTGACGTTTGGTACCATGGGAAAAACAATAACATTAACCATCATATCGTCATACTGACAGAAGCACTAAATAGATTGCACTTAATGATTAATAGTACTTACGACTTAATGACATTACGTGTTATCAATCAACATTATTGACAGGCAGGGGACAACAACAACACCGTGAGGTTTCAAACCCTACTTCTTAACTACTCGTCAAATATCATAATCTTTCAAGAGTGTACTTGTAATTACTATAGCTTCCCAAATACCGTACAATGCCTTCCATTAGCAGGATGCATTTCCTGATAAATGAATAAACAGTAATTAGTAAATAAAACAACAAGAAATTATATAATTATAATTTATGTTCGGTCCCTTTCAATGCTTCGGATTAGACAAATGTTCATACAAACCACACTAGAATCTACAAAATCTAAACAACACCACTATTGAAAGATGTCTACATTTTCACAGCAATTTCTTTAATAATTCCTGTAACAAACAAATGTTAGAATTCCATATCAAAAGAAGATCAATAGTTTCTACTGGAATGAAAGTGAAATTAAACATGAAGGGGCTTTTGTTTGCGAATGAATGAACCTGAAGGCCAATTGCTCAGAAATGACCTGAAAATAGGACTACAGACTCAGGCTGGCAAAAATGTTACTTTTGAACTGTCTTCTAGATACATAAATGGCTATCTTATGCAAAAGTAAGACAAGAATAATTGTAATAATATTACAATTTTCATGAAGAACGCACATGAATTGACCGCTAAATGATGTAAATCAAGAAAAATATAGGCCTACGTGTACGCATGTTTTCATTCAGTAGAAATATATTAATCAAGCATAGCACTCGTGCGTCTAATCGCTATCAGAAGTATCCCCTCTGTTTTGATTGATTCTGCAAGTGGCAGTTTTCTTTCGTCCAGCTTTTTGCTGCAATAAGATGACAGAACTCTGCGCTAGTCTCCACTCAAGAGCTTCAGTGCTGAAGTTATCTCCATCGTCACTTATATCTTCAAACCCTACGACCCTGTCAACCACCACGCCCTTCATAAAGCATAATACTGCCGGCAGCACTTGAATTTTCAGTTTGTTCACAAAGAACTTGGCTTTCTCAACGCTGCAACATCAAGAAGAGGGGTTCGCAGTGCTTTATAATTACTACAATCGATGTAGATATATTTTATCTACAGCAATTGATATACTTATATCACATGCATTTATATCATGACATATTTCTATCAAATCAATTGATTGCATAGTTACCTACAGTTAAACTCAATCAGTTTTAATTCAAAGCTTACAAATGAATATGAGAAAATCGCGGCTATGTCAGGTAAAAAAGTTCAGCGACAAAACCCTGGTTCTGAAACCGTCAAATATAGCCTTAGGCCCGGCTCGTTAGGCTAGTAAGGCTATAAGCCACACCCCATCCTGGGCATCGAGGCCCATAGGCCACACCCTACCTGGGAGCCGAGGACTATAGCCAAACCACTCCTTGAGTTCCGAGGCCTACTGCCATCCGCTGTCGCCGACGCCGCAGAAGAATGCCTTGGCTCTAGTACCAGTTCCCTGAATGCTATGAAACAAGTCTCCTCGCTCTCTCGGCTCAGGGTTGGGTGCGCGAGAGTCAGCAGCAACCAAGAGGTGTCAGCCTCCTCCTCTCTCTCGGCTCAGAGGTACCTGTAAGGTCTCAGCTACTAGCGCACAGTAGCCGTTAGCTCATGTGCGTTTTTGTACTTTGTCTCCGGCTAATGCCCCTCAGCATCTAGCGCAGATCAGATGCTACCTCATGTGCGCTTTTGTACTTTGCCACCAGTAACTACTACTTTATTACTACTTCCTTTACTGCTTTATTTACCACCAGCTAAGTACCCCAGCATCTAGCTGCCAGCTCTTCTGTGCTTTTGTACTTTGCTTCCAGCTATGAATGATCTCGACGCCAACTCAGGCCTAGTGTAACCTTCCGCTCAAGATCCACGCAACTACCCGGATCATAATTTACTTGCGATTAACGCCACAGGAGGGCGCAACCTGAGCTGTGAAACTCTCGTGTGCAAATTTTTACAATGCCTACTTACGTAGGCATTAATCACAATGCGATTTTGATGGCTAAATACTGATTTAACTTACGAAATGTAATAAAAATCGCCACTGCTGCAAACTTAAACCCAAACCTAATTACATTAATCCCAGTCCTAAATTTAACTCCCAACTTATCCATAAAATTTAACCATGACCTGGAAAACTTTAAAAAAAACGTAACTCCTAATCCTAAACCAGAAAAATTTAAAAAAGTGAAGCATAAACCATGTTGTTAGCAAAAGTGATGCGAGAAAAAATTAAACCCCGTACGTCACGATCTAAAACCTGACGCTATTCGTCCGAGCCAAGGAATCTTCTGGTACAATGCAGTTTATCAATTTTTAAGGATTTGCATTCTATTCATCAGAAAAAGATATTACGTCTTTCGCCAGTAACAGTTGTGATGACATATAGATCAAATATTTCATGCTGTGTCAATTGCGATATATTAAAACTAAGTTTTAAACTGAAGTGAATCACAAGGTGTTATAGTCTAGTGGTAAGGCGTAAGGCTTTAAAGCGTGACGTACTGGGTTCTAATCTCGCTCGTGTCACTTGTCAACATCTCTAAATTTATTTCTTTTTCATGGTTGGGGACTTGGGTTAGGGTTAGAGGTAAAGGTTAGGGTTCAAGGTATATAAATGTGTTAGTACAAATCTGGTGATTTGTGTATATAACTGTTAGTGGCGCAAGACGAATGTCTGTTTCTGATGGATATAAGCGTAAGTACAAATGGTTTTCATCACACGCAGCTTCTCCGCAGTATATCAGAACCCTAATTCTTTTTTCACCTTGCCTGACCGCTTTTTAACCAGCGGACCGGCATCGCTTAGGATCTTTTTCTTTCTCTCCAGCGCATGCTTTTTTCGGATCGTTTGGCGTGAATTAATTTGGAGTGACATGTGATGGGGGACGTTCCTGACATCATCCTTGTATGAGGAAATAGACGTTAAACCTTTATTATTATTATAAAATTATTCTTTGAGTCCATGGCATCCGTATTTTGGGACAATGAAGGTACTATACTGATGATTGACTACTTACAGCGATGAAAGACTGTCAAAGGAACCTACAATACAGAGTTAATAGGAAAACTTCGTGCAGTTATCAAGGAAAAACCTCGCAGAAAGTTGCCTCAAGGTGTTCTGCTTCATCAATTCTCCTGAGCACACAGCTACGCTGTTGCTAAGGCTGCAATTGATGAGTGGGGCTTCGAATGGCTACAACACCCGCCATATTCGCCAGATTGCCCCATCTGACTTCCATCGTATCGATTTCTAGAAGAATCACTTCGTTGACAGAAATTGACATTAACGAAAATGTTATCCATGCAAGAGGTTTCAGGGGCCTCATGAACCATTCTTCCTGGACGGTGTAAAAGCACTTGAACATCGCTGGGAAAAATGTGTTCAGCTTCGAGGAAAAATTGAAAACTATGAAACAATTTTTATTCAGAATTATTGTTTTGTCTGCTTATTTCATTACTTATTGATCAACGCCCATACGCACATCACAATTGGCAGATCCCGATTAAAGACAGCTAGTGCAAATTTCTAAAGGCCAAGAATGAGATAATGGGTCTAAATATGTAGCCCGATGCAATCATTCATTCCAGGATATGTATTCACTAAAGACGTTTAAATGCGATATGCGGTACTAACAGCCAATGAAAAATCAGGCGCGACACTAGAGTGCATCAAATGCAGCTTTGCAAAACCTAAGGTCAAGTTTATAGCACATATGGAGGGTTCAGGTGAAGAGTCTGTTTTGGATTCTAAATTTAAAGAGTTAAAGAAATAACTACAATATCTGAGGCAAGTAACAAATTCACGGCGTTCATTTTTAGGAATGCGTTCGCTTTATCGCTCATACATTCTTGACTATGCAAATATAACATATACGCTAACGGAATTGATAAAGCAAAACAACGCAAAAAATTTGTCTTTAATGAAAATCCAAGAAAGGCGTTTCTGCCATTCTTGAACTTGTAATATTACAATATTTAAATCCACAGATCCATACCGAAAATTCGTTATTCAAGCTTATGCGTCTGAGAAGGCCTATGCGACTGGAACGGTTACCGCTGGACGGCTGGCAACAGAAGAGAATACCCCACCTCTTTAACATCACGAGACTCAACAAAGATGGTCAACTATAGAAAATTAAGCTTTGGACATCATGTGAGAAACGAAATGTTAACGAAGTTTGACTATGGTATATAGATAATTATATACTCGGATCATAATCTAATCAAATATCTTCCATAAAATGGGCCTAAAAATCTGAAATTGTCACGATGGAACCTAAGTATATCACGATATGATGCAAACTTATTCCATATAGTAGGGTTAAATTACAAAACCGCAGACTGCTTAAAGAGATAGATTTAAAACATGAACTGTACATATATTATTTGTATAATCATTTAATTGTTTTCAATCTGACAACCGTAGAAAGTTACTGTATAGAAATAGTAACCAAAATAGCACGACAAATTAGAGATAAAGAATACAAAGTTTACTTAATACTTCTTCTTCTTCAAGTGCACTGCATAACGGGAAGTCCAGGGCATACAACTATTCCAAATAATTCTATATATATTTTTTATATATTCTATAGTCTTCCTTTTCAACTCTCTATATAAATTTGTTATCAGATCATCCAGCATCCCATGTCTAGGTCTTCGTCTAAATATTTTGCCTAGAATTCTTCCTTCTATTACATTCTTCAGAAAACCATCCCCTTTATGATATGTCCAATCCATCTTTTCTTTATATTTCTTATCACATCTATTAACTGTCTATCTGTACCGAACTTTTTCAAGAACTTTTTGATGTGTAATTTTGTCAGTCCAACTAATCTTTTCCATCCATCTCCATATGTAACCACATTTCCAATGCTTCTAGTTAGGACTCTTAATAAACGTCAACCGCTGTCGACCCTTGCATCTTTTGGCATCTTTTATTCCTGCCACTAGGGTACTTTCAACTATTTTACTCCGCATAATGTGTCCGAAAAACTTCGTCTGTTGTCGTCGTATTCGGTTCAAAAGGTCACGACAAGTTGATATTCTTTGTAAAACATCTTTACTTTTAACGCGATCTACAGGCTGCGCATTAAAAAATATCCACCTAGCACAATTGCGATACCTTAGCCAATTATTGATATTTCGTCTTGAAATTTTGAGGTTCTCTTGTGAAAGAATTTAGCCACAAGCTGACCAAATTTTGTAAAAATATTTTTTATTTTTAAAGGAACCGGAGTTATCCAAGTTTTGCGAAAAATTTAATTTTTTTCATTTAACATGCAACGTAAAACGTCAATTAGAATAAATTCCTTTTTGTAAAGTTGCTGGCCCTGAAAAGGGCCGTTAGATGATGACGCATCTGATATTGTGCTGCATGTATTACACTAAAACTATTCTGCCCTTTCTTGTACAATATAGCCCACATTTCATAAAAATGGATGAATGGCCTCCTAATTGTCCAGATTTTAATCCACTTAATTTTTTTGTCTGGGGAACCATGTTGGAAAAGTATCATGCTTTCAAGCTCAAACCCAAAACACAATGGAATTAAAGGCGGTTCTTCAAGAGATCTGGAAAGATCTACCACAACAGTCCACTAACAGCGCGATTTTATCTGTAAGAAAAGACTTCTGGCCGTCATTAAAGCCCAGGGCTTTCATTTCGAGCACATATTGTAGCACAAAATCAGAGTCGTCATCATCTAACGGCCTTTTTCAGGGCCAGCACATTTTTAAAAAAGGAATTGTTCTAACTGACGTTTTACGTTGCGTGTTACATGAAAAAAATCAATTTTTTCGCAAAACTTGGATAACTCCGGTTCCTTTAAAAATATTTTTACAAAATTTGGTCAGTTTGCGACTAAATTTCTCCACAAGAGAACCTCAAAATTTCAAGGCGAAATATCAATAATTGGCTAAGCTATCGCAATTGTGCTAGGGGATATTTTTTTAATGCGCAGCCTGTATATAAGATATACGTAGCATTCTTTTATAGAACCACACCTCTGTTGCCTCAACTTCACTTTTATATAACAATATTGGTTGAACATAGCATTGAAGAAGTCTTTTTTAGTATCAATTGATAATTTATGGCTTCTGAAAATCTTTGACATTCTGTTATATGCTTCCTTAGCCATGGCTAATCTTCTGTTTATTTCCTTGTCACATTCCCCATTGTGATGGATAAGTGACCATAAATATATGACTGATTCTACTTGTTTGACAATTTCTTAACCTCTTACTTTGATTACGCATGGCTGTGGCATTTTTAGTTTGCTAACTGTCATGCATTCTGTTTTCTTCATATTTATAGATGATCTACTAGCCTCACTATGATATATTACAATATCCAACATTTCTTGAAGTTTATCTCATGAGTCGGCAATAAGAACTGTGTCATCAGCATAACGGATTGTATCCTCCAGTTACTATTAGCTTTATTACTGTGTCTGCAATATTTTATAAATTATAATCAGCAAATGCTTCATCAATTTAAAAATAAATTTTGTCAGTAGGCCTATTAGAAACATATTAGAAATATATTAGAAACGTTTGTAATTAAATGGAAACGTCCTGGCTAAAATTTGATCCAATATTTCAGAGACAAAGTGCAATTTATTAACATAAAAATGTCATATAAGGACGATTTGGTAAACACGCGTACTTCCATAGAAAATGATCATAATATATACTATATAGTTTGCTATCAACTGAATAAATATTATAATTTAACTTAGGGTTTCAAATTTAAACTAGTAGTTTATTCCAGTCCAGCTAATCCTTTTCATTCTTCTCCATATCTATATTTCCAATGACTCTAGTTTCCTGATATTTTCTTTCCTTGATGTCCATATGTTTCGCATGCATATCATAGCGTGGTCCATACCAAGCTTCTCTTTATCTTTTAGTCGGGTAGAAATAAAAAACCGGGACATTTAACGTGTAAAGCCAAATTTATATTCGTTGGAAGCGGAATTTTGAGCTGAATTCAAATATAAAGTTCCCCATTCGTAGCACTACTAATAAAAACGTTATGTCCAAAAAAACGAAAAATTAACGATTTTTATTTTCTCGAGAGATTTTCCAAGTGTTAAAAAATTATTGTAGGGCTATAAAACTCAGCAAATGAAATAATAATCATGTGTCTGCAACAAATAAAGATAAAGCCAAAAATTAAAGCCAAATTTAATGTCAGTTTCTTGCTCGATAGCACATCAGTGACCGGAAGAGTATGGAAACCTCTCATAATACAGATGATATTAAGATTACATGTGCTTTGATGCTTGGTCCATGAACAGTGGCACAATTAGCCTGAGTCCCAGCCCAACTTAGGTTACTTGCAATTCATCCAGATCTGCAGGGTTTTTGGCAGGGATAGGAAATGGGCTGGTTATGCTAAGTGAAAGTTTAATTACGACACCAGCAGAACAACAAAGCGTTTTCAGTAGTTTCAGTACAAATGGTCTAATAACCATAATTAGACCATTTATAATAATTTAATTTAATAATTAATGATTTTTTAATTAATCATAATTGGACTGATATGACTTGATATGTTATTGAAAAATTCATACAAAAAAATACAAAAAAGAAATATAATTAACTATATCCATTCTAAGATGCACTGAAAGTCCACCAGTTTTCTCACAAATTACAAAAATGTTCTCCTTGGAGAGGGGTGTATTAGCCCCTTCCTGTGCCCCCCAACAACAACTTCCTGTGCCCCCTACTTTATGCCTCTCAGTGCAAAAATGATCCTCCCTACACTCAAATTGCTTTTCTACCAATGTCCCTGACTGTAGCATGGGTAAGCTAGTGGGATACTGGATTTGCTAGTAAGCTAGTAGGTTCAGTGTGGCCCCAGTTCAGGGGCCGAAGGCAGTAGTGAAAAAATTTGAGCCCTCCTAGAATATTTTTGGTTAAGCCACTGTCCATGACATGTAGAAGCGTAGAGTATAAGCAAATCTCATCAGATGGATTAAAGTCTATAAGTGATAAAAAAACGTTTTGATAGAGTGATTGTTATATTTACACAGCCAGTTCATATGCCAAACCAAACCCAAATTCGCAATTGATGGCAATGTGCTTGGAAAAAGTAGCTGGCACAGTGGTTTATATGTCATGGTGGTCAAACTGTACATAGGCGTTTGGAAGATTGGAACAATGGGTATGGCTTTATTTCTAATTATTTTATGAGCCTTAAGGTGTCTCAAATTATGTGCCAGTGGCATTAAATTATCTTGCTCAGTATTAGCAACTAGCAGTGGAAGCGGCTATAATGCCCATATAGCATGAAAAGTACCAGTGCCATCCAATGCAGCAACATTATGGTTTGCATTGTCTGCAACCCATTGTGTAAATACCTCAGAATATGGGTGAATATTCATACCAGATGGATTCAAAGTTATAGTGGACTGTTTGAATCGTGAAATTTCGTCATATGACACAGAGAGACCTAAACGTGCCAGCTGCTCAATTAATGCTTTGAATCCTATCAAGTGATCAACCGACACACCCAAACCGAGAAGCAATGGTACAATAATTGAGTGTGACCGTGCAGCTTGAATGATACTCAGTCAAATGCTATTTTGCTTATTGGTTGATGGTGTTAATGATCTGAGAAGCTGATGCTGAAGAGGAAGAAAGTAGTTCATGTGCTCAATAGATAGGTACTGGCAGATATGTATTCATATCATATTCTAATTCTCTGATCTCATTTGCAATCAATTTAGCTGCCACTGTTATGATTCTTTTAATCTCATCAGACATATCATCTTTCCTCTCCATATGCCACTTCTCGCTAATTAAGTATGAGCTAAAATTGTGGAAACAAATCACATTTCTTTGTCCAGATATTCAGCAAACAGTATGTTATCATCATAGAGCTCAACAAGCTTCCTCTTCAGATGTTTTGCAGAATAGGCATTGAAATCAGTAGTTATACCTTGCTATATCTTAACTACATCTTGTATTATATATAGATCTCATTCACAGTTCTCTCCCAACCACTCGCCTGTCTAAAAATACTGATTGATAATCTTCATTTAATCTAGGTCAGTGTATAGTCCCCGCACCAGCACCTTCCTTAGCCCTGCTGCTGACAAATTTCAAATAACAAAGATTGTGATATATGGCTTCTTCTGCCGCTAAATCACAACACATTTCCATTCGTCCCATGACTTCAAATTCCCAGTTATCATTCCTTTTGATCATTGATTTGATAATTCAAAGCAAAACAAGCATTGTGCTTTCCAGTTAAAAATCATAGATGAACAAAGTCTTTTCCTATAGAATCATTTATTGCATCTTGTTCCAGTTGCTGATTTTTTGTTTTAAGCTTGTTATTTTTTCTTTTGTACTATGGCTTTCTGCAACTGTTGAGCACTACAACTGGCTGATCACAAGATGTTTGATGATGTAAGAGTTCATTATCATTGTGTGAAAGAGGACTTTCTAATAGAGTGTCAAACCCCTGAGATCGTATAACAGTCAGATCAGTTCGATCAGATCGGTTCATCAACATCAGTTGCATATAGAACACAATCAACGCATTGATTTTCCGGAAATTATTTCTCTTGCAAATCTTCAGCCATCTCTCAAGAGCTTTAATTAGTTGATTTTTAATCCCTGGATAACTGTAACTAATTTTATTAATACCTACATTAATAATCTAAGAATTTGTTAATTAAAACTATTCATTAGCTATAATTAACGAAATACAGTTCCGAAATTAATTAGTTCTAAGTTTTAATTACTTATATCCATTAAACGATTTAAATAACATATTGATAACGTGTAAGCAAGAAATCATTTAAATTAATTTCTAATTTGCCAAACTTACAGCAAAATCTTACTATATCGCTCAAAAAATAAACAAACATTACGTTGTTTTTGTTCTTATTTATAGTAGATATTATTCTACAAAATCAGTCATGTTAAAATGGATATAACTTTTTTCCCCCGAGATCCTAGAAACGGGGAACTTTTCATACGAGTAGTCCTTAATATCCTCTACAACTACGCAAAAATTCAGCTTTACACATTAAATGTCCGGGTATCACTATTTTGCTATTTTATCTACCTGACTATTTATCTTAGTGTCTTTCTTTCGACTTTTTGTTAAAAGTTCTTTGCTATTATCAAAGGCTTCTTTTGCTTGTGCAATCCAACTATATATTTCAGTCTCACGTTTCCCATCATCTGTTATAGTATGACCTAAATATTTGAAACTCCTTACCTGTTCCAATTTCGTAACATTTATTATATTATTGACTTCACCCCTATTCTCTTCACTTTTGTCTCTTTGATGTTAATCTTCATTCCATATTTCAATGCCGTATCATTTCAGACTTTCCATTATATAATCTTCTGTAGACCAGTCTCGCTTCCAGCTACCATTCATTGTAACGCTACAATTCCTTTATATCGCAATCTGTTATTAATTAAAAAATTTGTGTTGGAATCAGCCTTGCCTGAATATATGCTATTCGATACTGTAAGACATGAAAATAAAAAACTAATATATATTTGTATTGTTCTTATTATCTTTATATAATAATAATATAATATAATATAGTCAAACATTCTCTGTAATATGTTAATGTAGACTTTGAAAAATAGCTGAAAAGAAAAGTGTTCTTTTTGAGGCTGGCGATGGAGAAAAGAACACTTTTCAGTAGATCAGTTCTGTTCGGTTTGGACGAAGTCAGGGTTCTGGTTCGGCCAGAGTCTGGGTTCGGGTTCGGCTAGAGTCTGGGTTCGGGTTCAGTTCGGTCAAAATTCTAGATTTTAGGGTTCGATTCGATTCCCATCTCTAGTAAAATACTTATGAGCCTGTGTAATTATTCACATCAATCTTACTCCCTGACTTGTATGTAGGTCAGATCTTTGCAATTTTCAATTTATCTGGAAATATTCCTTCACTCAGACAACAATTAAAAATTATGTATAGAGGTTCTGCAATGTATTCAATGACCTGTTTTAATAAGCTAACGGAAATTTCATCATAACCAGAACTTTCACTATATTTCATACTATTAAAGGTATTAATTATTTCTTTTGCAGTGGTCAAAAAGAGTGCACATGAATATGCACTAACAGATTTACTTGGCATATAGCTTAGGAAAGACCTACTAGATTTAGTGATCTTATCTGAGAGATTCTTACCAATATCGACATAATATTCATGGAAGTTTTCAGCATACTTGCTTATCATATAGTCAATTACCCTTAATTAAAAATTCATCTGAAGGTATTGAGTTCTAATTCTCTTACTTAGTAATTGATTGCTTATTTTCCAACTTCTTTAGCAATCACTTTTACACTGTTCAATTTTTTTAGTATATAGTAATCTTTCTCAGCTTTTACTAAATGCTTTTTAATTTATTTTGGAAGGCAATAAATTTAGCTTTAGTTTCGTCAGTCTTAAGAACTTTTGAAATTTTGATTTGTTTCCTCAAGATTTTACTAGACCAGTAGTCATCCCTCCTTTCCCCAGGGTGTTATATAATTTTTCCATTTCATTCTTTCATCCATTTTATGTAATATTTCAGCTATGATGAACCAAGGTTTATGAGAAACTTTTGCTTTTTGAAAACCATAAATTTCTTTGACACTTTCTCTTATCGCCAGGTGTCATTCAAAAGATTCCATTTTTCATTTGTTCTTATTGATTTCCCTCTATACTGCTTGCTGAAACTGCCATTTCTTTTCTTCCAATCCCCTGATCATAACTTGGTTATGATGAATGTTGAATTAAGATGAAAGAAAATGCCGATAAAAAGGTAGAACAGAAAATGTAATACTATAATATTACATTAATAATATTACATTTCCTGTTCTACCTTTTTATCGGCATTTTCTTTCATCTTAATTCAACATTCGCCATAACTAAGTTATGATCCCAGTCAGCATCTGCACCAGGACAAGCTCTTGAGTTTTTATTACTATTCCTGTATCTCTGTTTAACTAAAATATAGTCTGCTACCTTCCTGTGTGCCCGTTTTGTACTCGGGTGTGGTTGGGACAACTGCAGAATAGGGCAACCGCAAGGAACCTTCCGCGTGTACGTAAGAGGCGACGTGTGAGGTAGGCAAAGGCCACCGTACCATGTAATTTTTTCTCCCTGATTTAAATGGCATACACAAATATACCCTCAGTCCCGTGCATCCCTTAAGTGGAGATAGGGTGCAAACAATCCCACGGTCAGTAGGTACCATGGGTGACCCATTAGTATGCCAAAGAATGGATATTCTTAGTAAAGGATGAAACTAAGTACATGGAACTTAAGAACAATGCATAAAGGAAGTTGGAGAATGTTAAGAGAGAGATAAGAAAAACGAGATAAAGTCTTAAGGCTAAAAGAGGTAAGACAGCTAGGGACGGGTGATTTTTGTGAGTTATGGATACAGAATTATATACTCTGAAGGTAAAAGGTAGCAAAGAGGAGTAGTATTAAAAGTGGGAGTTGAGCGCAGTTATAGTTTTAAGGAAAAATTAGGCATATCTCTCTCTTAGTGCACAGCCTACTGGCAAGTCCATTGTACATAACACCTCCACACACCTCTATCATCCGTTTTCCTCTTCATGTCACATACGAGTGGAGGCTTAGTGTCACATACCATGGACCTGCCTGTAGGCAGTGCACTAACAGAGAGATTTTTATATATAGTGACACTAAAAATTAGGCTTTCATGTTGTGCCCGTGACACAGAAGTAGAGAAGAGTCATTTACTCAAAGTGTTGTGAGAGGCTACTACGCAAGAACTGAGGAAGGAAATGGGAACCACCTAAAAATCCATATTTTTCCAAGGCCATACAAGTAGGGTGCATAAGGTATGGATCATATTGCGAAGAGCTTAACTAATTTACCTACAGAAATATGAAACGTGAAAACTGACTCTAAGTATGAATATGTAGTTTGGACTTGTCACTTGGCCGACACAAGAGAGAGATAAATTCAATAAGACTTGACTTCCATGATAGCATCCTAGAATAAAATGAGGAAGCTGACGCTAACCCTTTATTATTTATCAAACATGACTTACTTAATTTTTGCAAACTTTGTGTTGAAATGTCTGTTGGCTAGCTTAGAAAGATGGTTGTCCATGATAGCACAGCGTCTGAAGTCTGTATGGTAGAAATGAACTATACACTTATCCTCTGTGGTTGTCAAGTCTACAATAATTGTCCAAATACGTACCCCTTTAAGCAATATTTGCATAACAATATAATAAAGTACTGCTTTACATACTATTAATATAGTAAATAAACTTTAATATAATACATTTTCCAGGTGAAATGGCAAGATCCCAGGGGCGGATCCAGGAATTTTTTAAGGGGGGCCCAAAATTATTTTTAAAGTGTGCACATTTTTTGCCTTCGTTGGGACAACTGACGTAACCAGAAAAATGCTGTGGGGGGGGGGCGTAGGGCTGACATTTTTTCACTACTGCACTCGGCTCACAGAGTGAGTGTATCCCCGTATCTTACCCCCCCCCCGCTCATACGCGTACTAAAGTAAGAGGAAAACCTAATATGCCTAAAATTCTACATTTATTGTGGAAAAAAGTAGGTTAATTTTCACCTCTGAAGAAACTCAGCAGATCCGGGCGAATTGCAAAAGTGACCTAATTTTGGCGGTAGGGGGGGCTTAAGTCTCTCCCAGCCAAGGCTGTTTGCACCATTGCTCCGGGACAGAGTTCACACTTTTTACTTACATCTCTTTTCCTCTTACATGGTGGTTAAAGTGAATATTGAGAGCTAGTGAAACATTCAACATTTTTCGGGCACCCTTCTACATACAGGGCTCCTAGGATACAGGGCTCCTAGGGTACCAAATTTAGGCCCCTAATCCCATATTTTAAAAACAAAATAGATCTAGTGAAACTGAGTTCCCTCTCGTTCCTCCCCCCTCATCAATGCCCCTAAAAACATATTGACACATAAATTGTCATAGAAACAATGAAAATATAGTTTAAAAAAATTTATCGCCGGGCCTAAGGGGTGGGCCCGGGCCCCCTACCCTAGATCTCCCCTGGATCCGCCACTGCAAGATCCGATGCCGACTGAACCACACTTATAAATCCAAACTCTTCACGTCATAAAGGACTCCTTAACAGGATCCAGAATACCAGTAAAATTTAAGAGACTTTAAGTATTTGCAGTCGATAGCAGGGTGGCCACAGGTTTCCTCAAATGAAATTCCCTGAGTTTTCCAGAGTCATTTTTGAAACATTCCAGATAATTTATAGGTGAAAACCGACATTTCTAAAGCACACAATTGCACTACATAGCATCAAATTCAATGTCAATGGATAGAGCGTAGAAATTATAATTCGGCAGTCAATACTCTTCATTTCTGTTTGGATCAGATAGGAAGAAAGTATCTTAAGCTTTAACTTTTTATTAATAAAAGTAAACAGTTAACAGATTTCCTCTAAAAACAATACGCTACAGAAGATTATCTTTATTCAACTGGGTGATCTCATTGTCGATTTCCTGGGCTTCTTCTGCAGCAGACCGTTGTACTTAGCCTTTCTTCTCCAGGAGAGTTTTCACCATTTCCGCTGCTCTCTTACGACTGGCGAGAGTCTTTTCTTTGTCCGCTTTATTTATTTTCTGCGCCTCCACGGCCGACTGGTAGCGTGATCTTGCTCCTCTCTGAAAATGAATCATTTGTTTGTCTATCACAATCTTTAGGAATCACAATCTTTAGGAATTCACAATCTGCCTGCTGCATTGACTGCATCATAGACTTGCCTCTGAGCAATCAGTGACTCTTCCTGCATATTTTCAACCAGAATCACTATTGACAGAAAAGCCACTTTTCAATGATGCATTGCCATGGGATAAAGTCATTACTAACTCCACTACGTACCAGAGGTCTGCGAATTCTGCATCACGAGAAAGAATCTTCGCATATACGGAGTTGCGTCATTTGTTAGCTTTGTTGTAGCTGACGGAAGCGTTTTTCAAATCACTGTCCACACGTGTGCACAATATGCCAAACTGAAGCTTGCATCGGTCAACCGCTATTGCTGAAATACGATTGTGATCATACAAAAGATGAGTTTGTTCCTTCATTCTTGCTTCTGAGGTTGTCCGTGCATGTAGGATAGTGGTAGGAGAAAGGCATGAAATAGCACATGCAAATTTTACAACTGATGGGACTCTATTCCATGATCTTTAAAGCTGTTGCTTTGAGGAATGACACGCAGTTGATCATAAATTCTATCTTCTTTCTAAGCACCTACTCCAATTTCAATATCTTTGTATGTCAGGAGTGCTTCCGCGCTGTTTACATAGATTTTGAGAAGCTTAGGAGAACTGGCTTGGGTTTCCTGCATTAGTGGCTTCTTTACAATTCGCAACAAAATGGAGCACAAAATATGTATTACATCGTCATAAAGGAACACATTGGCATGAACATAATTGGCACAGCAATCTGGTATTTCCGCAGGAAAGGTTCAAACATTCAAACGAAGCAAAAAATGCAAGCTCTGAAGCCAGCAGTGGATCTGCGCATGTTGTGTAGACGTTCCTGCAAGTCACGTTGTTGGGTAACTTCTTAACAGCCTCTAAGTACTTTCTGATATGAGGAAGAACTTCAATGGCTCTATTGGCCACTTCAGCATTCGCCAGCCACCTGACTTGATTAAATTTCTTTGGGAAAACTAAGCTTCCAGCGTGTGCCAAGTAATCTGCATGATGCGCAGGACTATCTTTAAAGAGTCCATAGAAACCACGTAGCAATTCATTTATAGTCCATCCCGCAGCTTTGTGCCCTGTCTGGAAGTCACCGTGGATGACATGAAGACCACATGAGCCTAGGATCAGAATTTGTGGATCATCAACGTCCAAGAACTTCAAATTAACACTGGGTCCATCCAAGGATACTTGGATCTGCTTATCCAGTGAGAGATTTGTGAGACAGACCTTAAATTTCATCTCCAAATCTGCAGCAGTGGCGTAAACCTAAGAATACCGAGTTGAAGTACAGGGTGAGTAAAAAAAACAAAAAAAAAATTGAATATCTCAGGCTATTGTTAATATTTGTCAATAAAACTTTTACCAATTACTAAAGGACTAGTTTCTGATGGGATGGCCAATTTTCATACATTTTGGTATATACATGTAGATTGACCAGTTATGCAAGTTTCAGCAGAGCAACCCCCCATTTTTTAATGTACTATAAATATAAATTATATATAATTTTATTTTTATTTTGGTCCTGAAAAGGGCCGTTGTAGTGGTTCAGAAAGAACCAGTTGTATCTGCTAGCATTGCTGACTATTCGATATGCTTTCCTTCCGCTGCTACGCAGGACTGCAGTCGCTTTCCGAACACTAGGACTGCCTTGTTGATTCCAGCTTGGGGCACTCTCTTCCAGATCGATTGTAGCACTTCCTGCAGTTCAGTCTTATTTTTAGGCTTCGGCCGGTGTTTCTGATAGAGATGCAGCATGGTTCCCCAGACATAGTAATCCAGAGGATTTAGATCGGGAGCGTTTGGAGGCCATTCATTCTTCTTAATGAAATCCAGGTTTCTCTCGCTGATCCATTCCTGTGCATGACGAGATGCATGAGCTGGAGCACCATTCTGCTAAAGGATGAAACCATTTGGTAGAAGAGCATAGCAATCATCAAACAGATCCGGAAGCAAAGTGTTGACGCAATACTGAGAGTTCACCTTTACCTTCTCGTCAATGAAGTGCAATCTGCCCTTACCATTGTAGCAAACGCCATTTTGAGGTAAAAATGGGGGTTGCTCTGCTGAAACTTGCATAACTGTCAAATTTATGTACCAAAATGGATGAAAATTGGCCACCCCATCAGAAATTAGTCCTTTAGTAATTGGTAAAGGTTTTATTGGAAAATATTAACAATAGCCTGCGATATTCAAACTTTTTGCAGGTGTAATTATTTTTTTACTAACCCTGTAGAGTGTGGCGACTTGATTTTTTTAATTGTACTAGTAACAAACTACAATACCCATCTGCCAACATTGAGCAATCTTATTCAGAGCTTTGTCGAAGCAGGCAACGAATACGGGGAATTTTTTGATGGAGTCATCGAGTTTAGCTTTGAAGATGGGAGCAAGGCCATGTTTTACTGTAAGCAGCCTCAGTTTTTGACAGAGTAAACTTCTGTGCAATTTGACTGTCAGGAAACATGGTCTGAAATCTCTTGCTGAGCTAAGCAAGAACGATAGGACAAATGATTCAGTACTATTTTCAATGCCACACGATTTCACTCATCGCTACAGTCTCATTTTGCAAGTAATTGTTTAGAGTGCCAGCGCTGCTTTTAACATCATCCTCTTGAACAACCAGTTCCTTTGGTGTGTGAGGAACTGCTGGGAAAGTAATTGCTGCTGCTAAATCTGTTTGCACACTGAAAGCCTGAGCCACAGATGTACTTGTTAGTTAAAAAGTTAAAGGAGCTTCTGCAGTTGTAACAGAATGCTCAAATTTAACAGACTCAGTTGACGATGTTGCTTTTGTCATTGAGAGAATGTGCCAATGCTGCAGTTATCTATTCCTGAACTGAGCCATCTCAGATGCATTGAACTCTTGCTGTGACTTGCAACAGCTTGTCTCCCCATGTTGCTTAGCTCGAAACTCTTCATACACAGGGTACATCGTGCTTGGTGTATCTTATTATCTACTGCCTGTAGCCAAGAAGAAAACTGTTTGTCATTTAACCAGTCTTGGTTGAACGTCGACCTTGCTTTTCGGGAACTCATAATTAGATACTAAGTATATACAAACTGTATTTGAGAGACCTGAAATCATAGAAGAATCAAATATTTTGATGTGACAAATTTATCGAGATAATTTTTTAGCCCATCAAAATTTTCCCTGAGTTGCCATCGAATTCCCTGAGTTTTCCAGGTTTTGTTGAACGGAAAATTTTATAGTTCTGCGGTAAGGATAGTAATGATGTATGGTTCAGAGTGCTGAACACTAAAAGGGAACATTTTTAGAGTTTGCATGTGGCGGAAATGAGAATGTTATGTCTAATGTGTGGTTAAACTAGGAAGGACAGAATGGAAATTGAATATGTGAGGATGAATTTGAGGGGATAGGTTAGCTCAGTAGAGATGGTATATGAAATTGTGAGAAAGGCAGATGATGATGCAGTAAAGAGTTTGGACAGAAGAGCTGGATGTTAAGCTCAAGAGAGGTAGACCACAACTGGCGTGGGATGCGGTGATAAAGAAGGACATGAAAAATAAGTGACTGACTGATGATGTGGTTTGGGACAGAGGACTAGAGAAAGTCTATTCGTGTCATATCCCGACCCCAATTAAACTGGAAAAGTCTGGAATTTAAGGGAAGATGATGATGATGCCGTAACTCATTTAGAGCTGATTAGTTATTCTAATTTATTGTTTTCAAAAAACTTCTCATTGAATAGTACAATACAGAGAGGGTGCACCATGTTTTAGAAACCATGAACAGAAACGTTACAGCCGTCCTTTATTTATTTAAATTTTCTTAATCAGCATGTTTCATAATCGCATTTATTTAGCTTTTACATTTTGCAGTTCATTGCACTATACATTTTAAGTAGATAGAGAATTAGCTAGATAACATGTATTGTGTAGCTAGTGTACTAAAGTCATGAGTTGGCGGGACTAATTGTGGCTCGGTGATTGGAAAGATTAAGCTTCTGAAAAAGTGTCTACTGTATCACACAAATGGAGTGTATACAAAATATAAGTTTTATTAATGTTCTGTCCTTTAAGGAAGGTTAGTCAATGTCTTTCAAGGAAGGTAAGAGACAACATAAATAAAGTAATGCAGAACAAAACAATGTTCAAAAATACAAAATCTTTTATTATTAATTAGCGAAAACACTAGCTTAAGACTACAGGAAGTAACTAAAGTAAACACGCATTATAGTGAAATGATATACTATATTGATATCTATCACTTTTAATACCACAGACATGTTTAAACCGTTATAGGAAATTTAGGCTATTTTCAGTATAACCAGTTAAGTTAATGTCCGAGATTTTACTCTCAGATCAGCGCGGCTGGGGTTCGAACCCACGAGGGTTCAATTCACCTCAGGATCTGTCAAATAAAGTTCATGACGTTACCCTTCGCTATTAAGACATTCTAAGTAGACTGGTGTCCACGCCCTAGCTACGGATCTAGTTGTCGAAGTAGAAGAATATCCTACATAAGTTATAGGATATATAGAGCACGTGCCCAACTCTCCCCTGAACTAACAGTGTATCGATCTGCACTCTTCAAGTGCTACCAGGAAAGGCATAGTGACCAGCAACGAGCTCAGAGCTAAGGGTGTAAGGTTCAACTCTAAGGCTACGCTACTGCTACTCACAGAGGGCTTATGGAAAAACTAAGATTAAGAGAGCAGACAGGATTTACTGCTCTGTCACATCCCCCACGAGGCAGTCGAGAGTTAAGTGCTCGTAGATTGTAGAACACTACATAAATTGCACGTGCCAATTTTATGATTGAAAAATATAACAGAGATTGACTTTAAGTAAAGTTAATATGCTTTGTTTAAAAAATTTTAATTTGGTGAGTGAAGGTGTTTAATATTGAAATTTTAAAAAATCCATTTAAATAGCGTCCCGTAAATCCCTATTCTGGGTCGACACGACAGGGTCTAGATAGGAAATGGAACATTAAGTTCGTGTAGATATCGCTTTGACACCACCACTTTTGCACGACTAGGTTTTTAGATACCAAGTCCTGAACTCGCGACCTCTCGTTCTAGAGGCGAGCTCTCTATCACTGCGTCACGAGTCATTCAATTTATATTAAAATCAATATTGAAATTTAATAATGATATTTAATTCGGAAACGCTTATCTCTGTATAACAAAAGCATCTTAGTGATATATAATAGTTTCATTTTAATTACTCGTTAAAAAATTTATTTCTATTTAAAATGCTCAAAATAAAATAAGTTTAGGCCGACAAGTGCGCCAAAAGTCTTCGTGGGCGGGACAAGTCTCAGATCTGAAAACTGACGAGCCCACACACGATCAAATCTATCTATCTATCTGTTCAGAAAATTTGATGGTTTTCCCATCAGTTTTGAAATCTGACACTTGTCAGTTTTCCCATCAGCTTTTGCCCACACATGGTCAGTTTTATCGTCAAACTTATCTGAACACATATCTGTTCAGATAAGTTTGAACATTTAAATTTGACTTTTAAGCAACTCATTCATAGTCAAAATTAACATATATGGACTTAGGGTGGATCCTTTGAGTAACCAATCTTCACTTCAAAAGTCTTTGAGTGTCCACTCTCAACTCTCACATTAGTCCTCATCCTGCTGTTCATACCTTGCATTATCTCAACATGCCTTCTGTTCTCTTTCCTCTTCTTCAGAACTTCCCACACCAGTTCTATCGCAACCTTATTTGCGATAGAACTACTATCTCCAAGTATCTCTACCTACTCCAAGTATACAAATACCATCTGCATCTTCTTTCTCTTTCTCCTTTTCTTCTACATCAATTTATCATTATCATCATCATCATCCCTCATACCCCAATTTAACCAGGGTCGGGATACGAATGGACTTCTGCATCAATTGCCTCAACAGAAAGATTGGCTCTACAGTCGATCATCTGGGCACAAACCCAAACTGGTTGCCCTCAATTCTTGTTTAACCTCTCAACCTACTCACCACTACTCTCTTCCATATCTTCATTGTATGACTCAATAGCTTAACGCCTCTATAATTCTTGCACTTTTGAATGTCCTCTTTCCTCTTAAATACCGGCACTAAACAACTCAACCTCCATTGCTCTGGCATCCTGTCCCCCATAACATCTTGTTGAACAGGTCACTCAACTGCTCTCGCACCTATTATCTTCCAAACTTCCACCGGGATACCATCCAACATCACAGCTTTACCCTTATGCATATTCTTTAAAGCCCTCCAACCTCTTCAAATGTTACATTTTGTACTTCCAAATCCTCAAATCCTTTGCTACCTACTTTATCTTCACGGCCCTCATCGCCCTCTCATTTAACAAATTACGAAAATACTCTCCCAAACTCTATCTTCTATTAACACTTTCCTATTATTTCCCTTTATATATTTCACATTCCCCACATCCCTTCTTTGCTTCTCTCTTAGCCTAGATACTTGATAAATCGCCTTTTCGCAATCTTTACTACCTTATTAAATATCTGATATAAATAATATTTTCATGCCTTTGCCATTGCCACCACTCTCTTAACTCCTTATATTTCATCCTTAATTCTTCAGTCCTACCATCCCTAAACTCCTTAAATGCCTTTCTCTTCTCCTGCAATACCTCCTGTACCTCTTCCCTCCACCACCAAACCTATTTATCTACCCTTCCCTACACCTAGCACACTTCTACAGCATTCTCAAACTTTCTTGAACACTTCAACCCACATGTTATTAGCTGATTCCCCTAACGTCCATTCAACGTCAACCTCCAACTTCATCTTCAATTCCGCTTCTATTCCTTTAATCTTCCCCATTTCACCCTCTTCATACCTGTTCTCTTTTTCTAATTGTCTCACCCACAAAAAACCATAACAAATAGTTTATAATGTTCTTCTTCCCATTCTCCTCCCATAACTTAGCAATCCTTACATTTACCTTTGTCTTCCCTCCATATCAACAAAAAATCCATTTGTGATTGCCCTTGACTCGCAGCATAAGCTACTAAATGCTGTTCTTTCTTCTCAAACGGATAATAAGTAAAATCAATTAAGTAAGATAAATTAAATAAACTCAATCGATCAATAATCAATAAGAATTTTCTTCTTTCCTCATGGCACTGCCAAGTGGCAGGTTCAAGGTACATATTCATACTCAAAGTCTGTTTTCTCGCTCCATAAGAGCACTCCTTAGATCAACAAGTTAATCCACTCACAAAGTCTATGCCTTTTCCATACCTTGTGTAGCTTATAGCTTGGGAAAAATATGGCTTTTGAGGTGGTTTCCCATTGCCTTCCTCAGTTAGGTGGATTAATTACTATATAATACTGGGGAAAATATTTCATGGTGAGGTGGGTCCCCTCTTTCCATCCTCCGCTAATGCCTTTAGTCGCCTCTTAAGTACACGCGGCAGATTGTTTGCGGTTGCCCTATTCTGCAGTGGTCCAACCATACCCGAGCAGAACATGGGGAATTAAGAATTTTAGAATGTCTTAATAGCGTAGGGGTAACGTCATGAAATTTTAAATGACAGATCCTGAGGTGAATTGAACTCTCGTGGGTTAGAATCCCAGCCACGCAGATCTCAGAGGAAAATTTCGGACAGTCACTGGACTGGATACACGGAAAATGGTCTAAATTGCCTAAAGGTTTAAACATGTAGTATTAAAAAGTGATAGATATCAACATAATTTAACATTTCACTATAATGCGTGTTTACTTTTTAAAATTTTAAACGTCAGAGATTGAAACCAGTTTTATTTGACAGATGAACCGGGCTGTATAGCAATTTAATTATGCAGAGATAAACAGATGAAAAAGAAAGCATTTTAAGCAGCTAAGTTCAAGTTATTTTATAATCTAATGATATTAGTTTTTGCAGCCTTAAATACTTAGTTATAACTTCAGAAAGTCGCACCTGTCCAAATAGCCTGTGTGGGTAGGCTACTACATCACGTATGTATATGACACCTAATATCAGTAAGCTAATACAACTAAAAATTAGGAACCTCTCCAAAGTCGTCACTAACACACAAGAACCCTAACTTTTTTAAAGTACTCTTAAAATATTTTGAAAATTATTTTGGACTATCCCAAAAGACTTTTCAAAGTATTTTGAAGTACTAATATAAAATATTTTTTTTTAATGTTTTGAAAATAACAAATAAAATACTATTTTCTATTGCGATAATTAAGCAGTATTTTGGAAAAACTTTTGTGACCAACACTGTCGAATAAATCACGCAAAAATGAGAGGGAGTAAATTACCTAGAAAAGCCTTCTCCTCACTGATATCACTGTACTCTCCGTGCTTCTTGTTCCTCAATTCTTCAAGATCCTGAGTCATTTGCTTGAGCTGACTTAATCTAGCTTCGCGGATATGTGAGGGGATCTCATCATTTTCAAGCTCGTCCAACAGAGTCTCCTCCACTAAAGCTCTGTCGTCCAAGATTTGTTCCGCTTCGTCAAGTGTAGTTGACATTCTATACCTTTAAACACAGTATGAGAGAACCATGATCATTTATTTGTAACTGAATCAAAATATACACAAAGCAAGCGCATACAACTAGACAGAATACAAATAAAACGGCCGTCAGAAAGAGCACAATTGAGCTCTATCTAGCCGACTACCGGAAACACAGAAACATAGTATCATAGCAACATAAGATCGTAGATAAATTGGAGATAATAAACATAGATAATGAAAATGGCATTGAATTGTAAAAAGCAAAACATTACGGACTAACTAAAGCAGAAACTAAAGATTAGTACAGCTCTGCAAACATAGACATAGAAATCATTTCCAGTAATGAATGATCAATATCATTCATTACTGGAATGATCATTATCATTCATTATATATATTAATATATTAGATGATAGAGGTGATCAATCACCTCTATCATCTAATATACCTTTAGTGCCATTAATCAAATGAGTCTAAAATAAAATAATAGTACTTATTAATAATAGTAGACTACTATTTTAATAATAATATCAATCTACCTACAGACTAATAAATCTACAAGCATATAAATATATATCTCTTGGTGCACTGCCCTTTGGCAGGTCCATGGCATGGAATCTATAATGCTTCCACGCTTCTCTCTCTTCCGCTTTCCTCTTCATATCCACATATGAGTGGATCTTAAAATCACCTAAAATTCCTAAACTGAGCCTACCTTAGCCTCTATTTCCTTCTATTCTGTCTTCTATGACCTCTTTTAGGAGTCATCCCCCTTAGAATGTGTCCTATCCAACTCTTCTTCCTATTTCTTAATGCATCTATCAACTGCCTAGCTGTACTAATTCCCATTCAGCTTTAGTAGCTTTTGAGGTGTCCTAAGAATTCAAGTCTTAATAATTCGAAAGTCTTAATAATTTAAGAATTCAGTCTTTAGAACGTCTTAATAGCTAACGCCATGAAGTTCTAAATAACAGATTCTGAGGTGAATTGAACCCTCGCGGGTTCAAATTCCAGCTGCACAGATATGAGAGTAAAATCTCGGACATTCACTGGACTGGGTATACGGAAAATGCTTTAAATGGCCTTAAGGTTTAAACATGTTGTATTAAAAGTGATAGATATCAACAAAGTTGATCATTTCACCATAATGCGAGTTACTTTTTTTTGTTTCACTTAGAAAGATTTCTCTCTCTTACTGCACTGCCTACTGGCAGGTCCATGACACCTCCACTCCTCTCTGTCTTCCGCTTTCCTCTTCATGTTGTAATGATATGCCTTCTTTAATAAGTTGTTGCTCTCACTTCCTGTAATGAAGATTGTCTTCAATTAGGTTTAAAAACCAACCTTTGTCCTTCCTAGAGTTATAGTGGTAAATCGCAGCTATATCTCTTTCTTATTTGCTTTCCGGCTGTGACAGAGAGTAGATCTTTCCTGTCTTCCATCTATCACGTGAGAGGGCATTTTGGTCTTTCCATGAGGGACTCATACTTCACTTAGCTTACGTGAAGTGTAAGTATTTCAAGATACATATTGTGGTTACTATACTTGTATGCATGTCCTGTCGTATTAGAATAACAAAAAGAGCCAAAGTAAGGAATTCCATTGTCTGACTTGTTTCATTAAACCCCTTGGCAACCTACGTTAGATTAATGAACCCTTATAATGTCCACATAGGAGTGGGTCTTTAAATCATCTAACATACCTAATCTCGGCCTACGTCTGCCTCTTTTTCCTTCCATTGTACTTTCTATGATCTCTCTTAATAGACTCCCCTTAGAATGTGTCCTATCCAACTCTTCTTCCTAATACATTTATCAACTGTCATCTGTACTAACTCTCTCCTGAACTTCCCCATTTGTAACCTTTGGAGTCAAGCTAATCCTCTCTATGCTTCTCCATATCTACATTTCCAATGCCTCTAGTTTCCTAATAACTTCCTTCCTTAAGGTCCATGTTTCACATCCATATAATAGCGTGGTCCAAACCTAGGTTTTCACTATCTTTATCTTTGTGTCTTTCTTTAGACTTTTTGTTAAAAGTTCTTTCCTATTACCGAAGGCCAGTTTTGCTTGTGCACAGGGTTGGTAAAAAATCTTAATTTTTTACCTTAAAAGAAATCGGATGATTTTTTTAATTATAATCGTGATTTTTTTATTATAATCAACTTTTATGATTTTTTTTCTTAAATGAAGGATAAGATGACCAATTGTCTATAAAAGTTGCTTAACATTTCATTACTTGTTTTAAATCTATTACGCTCAGAAAGTTTATAACCACTAGCTATTTGCATACAGAATAAATTGAAAAGACAATAAAAAGGCACTGCTTCACCATGCTTCCAACACGCACCCCAAACTGTTCTTCCACTTTCTGTATTGTCATTTTACCTCCAGGTAATCACATTAGGGGGGATTCAGCGCACTCAGTTAAGCTGCGCGTCAGTTGAACGAAGTAAAGCCACGCTGCACGCGGTTAGTAAATTGTGGGCGACCACTTTGGAAGACCGCGTGTAGACAGCTTTGAAAGTAAACAATCCCCAGGGTGTTGGAGGTTATTCTTAAATCCGCGCCGGCTGCTATTGGAGCGCCAACAAAAGGCAACGATTACTAATAACCATGGAAAGGAATGGAGGAAATAACGAAAACTACAAAAACAGAAACTTAAGAAAGGAAAACATTGTAAACACATGCGGTATGTCATGTGTGTAACTATACGGAATAAAAATTTAAATAAATAAATAAAAAATCTGAAGTGTGAGAATGACCAGTTGCATCCAGTGTATCAATAAGATAAACTGATCCACTACAAACAAGTGACACACATATTTTTGGATCTTTCTTGATATATTTGACCAACCATCCATTGCAATAGTAACAATTTTACCTTTAACTTCAGAAGCAACTGCCTTCAACACCATCTGATACACATTGTCCAGCAAATCATTGCTCTTCTATCAGCCAATGCCACTCCGGGTCTCGGCATATTGCAGAATTTCTGAATTCTGGGTGATCAACCATTGAAAATGATGAATTGGTGGCTACTATCATACAACACAATTGGATGTTGAATGCCTCCTCCTGGACACGATTTGTTGCAATAACTGAAGATTGAGGACACTGTTTGGAGAGTTTAGCTGAATGTGTTGGACAAGCTATGGTGTATGAGCCTATGTTAGCATTTGCAGTATTACTGCTGGAACTGCTAGTCTCACCTATATTTGCAAATGTCTGGTATGTGATGTCTGTCGTCTTATCATTTACACAATCTTTGCATAGTTCAAGATGCTTTTCCATCCTCTGTAGCCTGCATTTACTGCCTATGCCTGCATTTACTTCCCACATTCCTACAGCTGGCTTTAATGTTGCATTTTTGACTGTTGTTTTGATCGAAATACCGCCAGATATCTGTCAACTTTTTTCCTTTTGTTGACATTTTAATCAAGGTAACCTAAACTGCCAGTCACTGAAGGAGATTAAAGCAGATTTTAAATTGTGAAGTAGATTTTAACAAATGCCATTTGAATGTAAATAATGAAATTTAAATATCCTGTCAGCAACTTTTTTGAGTGTGATTAAAATCAAAAGGTTTACTGATCTCTTATAACAAAAATTGTGTCTTTCTTTACCAAGTTGATTTAAGTTAATTTTAATAGAACTTATTTTACATTTTTTATTAGGCAATTTCTTAAAAATTAAAAAGTCTCTAAAATTTATAAAAATCAAAAAACAGTGATTTTTTAAATTTTTATTCCTTTAAAAATATTTCAATGTTTGCAATTTTTTATGATTATAATCAATTGATTATAATCATTAAAAATCTCTCATTTCCCATCATCAGTTATAGTATGACCCAAATATTTGAAACTCCTTACCTGTTCCAATTTTGTATCATTTATTGTAATAAATGGTATGCTAACCTATGCGGATCTAGACCGAAAAGATTGCTGCAGTAGCAGTAGGGCTTCAGCAGTACATCGCTCGGTAGTGATCCTCAGCAGTAGCTGAATGATGAACAGCGGCAGGACCACTATAATGGGCTGACGGACACTATATTCTAGGATATTTCAATTTATTTATTAGCAGTTTTTCAATTTAAGTTTAATTTACTTCATTGAAAACTTGTAAAAACTTTTTGTCTGTTCTAAATGATGCAATACTAGTATTTGCCATTGACACTGCTTTTAGCATTCTTGCAATTGTAGCTGACTTGGATTACATGGCTTTATTGAATAAGTATTATTGTTTTATTTATTCAAAGAAAAGATCTTGAATGCGAAAAGTAGTCACACACATAATATTCAATATTGGAGGGGGCATTTGCATTAGCATCCCCTCAAAATTACTGGAGGGGACGGTCCCCCATAACCCCCGGGGTTGGCCACTAGGGCTATCTATATATATAAAACAAAGTCGTGTTCGTAATGGCTCTTGTAACTCAAGAACGGCTGAACAGATTTTAATGATCTCGGACATTTTGGATTCTTCTCCACAAGCCCCGGCATAATATCCAATAAAATATTTTTAAAATAATGGGCTAATGCCCAAAAAAGGATAGAAATCAAAACACGTCAAAATTATAACATGCTCCCATATGTCGAGTGACTTACAACTATATAGATTACGACGGATGGATGGATGGATGATATATATATATATATATATATATATATATATATATATATATATATATATATACAGGGTGAGTAAAAAAAAGGATAACACCTGCTAAAAGTTTGAATATCTCAGGCTATTGTTAATGTTTTCAAACCAAACTTTTACCAAATACTAAAGGACCAATTTCTGATGGGGTGGCCAATTTTAATGCATAGATTGGCCAGTTATGCAAAGTTTCAGCAGAGCAACCTCCCCCGTTTTAAATGTAAATAAAATAATATTTTATTAAATTTTTATTTTAGCCCTGAAAAGGGCCGTTGTGGTGGTTCAGAAGGAACCAATTGTATCTGCTAGCATTACTGACTATTCAATATGCTTTCATATCGAATAGTCAGTAATGCTAGCAGTCGATAGTAATAGTCAGCTGAGCAGTTGCTCGGAGCTGATTTCCTCCTTTTTCCCCGCTGCCCACACACAGTTGTTTTGACTGTTCACAGGCGGACTGATGTAAAAAATCATTTCGTCCGTGAAAAATGTCCGTTTCGTGTTGGCAACAGTCGTACGGTATAAAGTGTGATAATTTAGCAGAATATGATAGAAGAGGAAGGTCAGATCAATAGTACCAGAAAGACCGGATATTGACAAGAATTAATAAGAAAGAGAAAGGAGATGCAAAGAACATTAGCATAATGGGTAAAGATGGGGAATTGAAGATAGAGCTGGAAGAAGTAAAAGAAAGATGGAGAGAAATTTGTAGAGGAATTGTATGGTAATGCCAGTTCAAGAGGATTTTAAAATAGAAGAAAAATGTTGTAGAAAATGATAATAGGGACCCCGATATAATGAAGAAGGAAATTTATTCTGCAATCAACAGCATGAAGAAGGGGAAAGCAGCCGGAATATATGATATCCCGGCACAATTCTTGAAAATATTGGAAGGAAAAATATTCAATATTTAATGGAGGAATGTATGGAAGTGTACAGTACAGGTATTTGGCCAGACGACTTTACCAAGTCACGGATGATCCCAATTCTCAAAAAAGCCAACGCTGTGGAGTGTTCAGATTACAGAACAATCAGTTTAATACCTCATGCATCGAAGAGCTTATTAAAGATAATAAATAATCGCATTCAGTCGAAAGCAGATATGATACTGGCAAAACACAATTTGGCTTTACGAAACGATGTGGCACAAGAGAAGCAATAGGGGTAATGCGGGTTCTTTGCAAAAGAAGCTTAGAATATGGAAATGGCGTTTTTGTATGATTTATGGACTTTGAAAAGGCCTTTGACAGGATTGATTGGATAACGATGATGAATATCTTGAAATGAATAGTAATTGACTGGAGAGATAAAAGACCATTTTTAAACTTGTACATGATTCAAAGAGTGTAAACAAAATCCAACAAAAATACTTAGAAGAAGGCGAAATAGGACAAGGAGTAAGACAAGGTTATAGCACTTCACTGTCGCTGTTTAACATTTACGCTGAGGCAATTATGGAGGAAGATATGGATGAACTAATAAAAATAGGAGGAAAATTGTTACAATATGTACGATTTGCAGATGACCAAGGAATGCAGCGGGAAGCGAGATTGAACTGCAGAGGATAGTGGATAGGCTGAATTAAATGGCATTGAGATATGGCACGAAAATTAATATCAAAAAGACCAAGGTTATGAGTGTCCAATAATAAAGGTGAAGTAAATATCACAGTAAATGGTACGAAATTGGAACAGGTAAGGAGTTTCAAATATTTGGGTCAAACTATAACCAATGACAGGAAATGTGAGACTGAAATATGCAGTACTATTGCACAAGCAAAACTGGCCTTTGGTGATAGGAAAGAACTTTTAACAAAAGGTCTAAAGAAAGACACAAAGATAGAGATAGTGAAAACTTTTGTTTCGACCTCGCTATTGATTGGATAATAATAATAATAATAATAATAATAATAAAGGTTTAACGTCCGTTTTCTCATCCAGGGATGATGTCAGGGACGTCCCCAACAGCACATATCACTAAAGATCAATTCACCCCGACCAATCTGCGAAAGAAATGTGCTCAGGAGAAATAGGTCCTAAACGAAAGCCAGTCCGGTGATCAAAAAATGGTCAAGGTAGATTGATTATGTATATGATGGAAAAAGGTAAGTTTTAAGCTTAGAGAATGTTGAAAGAGAAAAACAAGAGCAAAGATTAGCAGGTAAAGAGTTCCAGATTGTGGGTGCTGCGTAAGAAAATGAACGTCTGCCCAATGACGTGAGAATATTTGGAACTGAGAGAAGATTGGCATCGGTGGGGCGAAGTGCATGTGAGGGACGATAGGGAAGAAGAATTTCAGATAAGTAAGAAGGCTTGCCAAATCGCAGAGTTTTGAAAGTTAATAGAGCTATTTTATATTTTATGCGTTGATTAACAGGGAGCCAGTGAAGACTGCGAAGTAGAGAAGAGAGCGAAATTGAAGTCGAGAGGACTTGCAAACAATACGTGCAAGAGAATTTTGGACGTGCTGCAAACGATTGAGAGAGAAAGCAGGTAACCCGTGTAATATTGAATTACAGTAGTCGAGCTTTGAATGAACTATAGAATTAGCAAGGATAGTGGCTGAATTTCTAGTAAGGGATGGACGTATTTGCCTAATCTGACGAATCTGAAAGAAAGAAGCGCGACAAACAGAAGAGATATGGGATTTAAAGTCAAGGTTTTCATCAAATATGACTCCAAGGTTTTTGACGGATCGAGAAGGTGAAAGAGCAAGATTCTGAAAATTAACAAGTTATTGGTAATTTTACTTCTTTGCAAAGGAGTGCCAATTAAAAGGTATTCAGTTTTGGAGGGATTAACAGCAAGACGGTTAGCACAAAACCAGGAATAAACCTTGTCTAGAATGGATGAGAGATGAGCCAGTTTCTGATCGGAATCATGATTAGAAAAGGAAATTTATAGTTGTGTGTCGTCTGCATAGAAATGAAAATTTATGGATGACTGAGCAAGCAGAGAGCAAAGGGAAGTGATATATAAAGAGAAGAGCAGAGGACCTAACACTGAACCTTGAGGAACACCGCGTAGGAGGGGTAGTTCAGAAGAGCGATTTTGGCCAATAACAACCGATTGTGTGCGACATGACAGATATGATGTGAGAAGGGAAAAAGCAGAATCAAATATGCCAAAACAAGATTTAAGCCTATTTATTAGGATGCCATGGTCAATTGTATCAAAGGCAGCAGAGAGATCTATAAGAACCAAGGCTATAAGAAACCTGCTTACTACTCATGGCCAAGCTAAGATCATTATGTACACGAAGAAGAGAAGTTTCAGTAGAATGTAGTTTTCTATAGGCAGAGTGATAATGAGAGAGAGAAGGGAAAGAATCAAGATGAGTGCATAAACGGGTATAAATTACCTTTTCAAGAAGTGAAACATGGACCATAAGAAAGGAAGATATTAATTAGGAAACTGAAGGCATTGGAAATGTGGCATTGGAGAAGAATGGAGAGGATTAGCTGGACTCGAAGGGTTACAAATGCGGAAGTTCTGGAGAGAGTTCGTAAAGATAGACAGCTGATAAATGTATTAAGAAACAAGAAGAAGAAATTGGATAGGACATCCTAAAGTCTATTAATAGAGGTCATAGAAGGTAGAAGGGAAAGGAAAAAAGGCAGGGACAGGCCGAGAGTAGGCATGTAAGATGATTCAAAGACCCACGCATATGTGGAAATTAAGAGGAAAGCAGAAGACAGAGAGGAGTGGAAGCGTTATATACCATGGACCACCTAGTAGGCAGAGAACTAAAAAAGAGAGAGTTGCAAAAGTTTGCCTTTTTAAAAAAAGCCCGTAAAACTAATGTTAACAAGATTTTCCTCACTCGAAAGCGATGACAAACATTTATTGCACAAATCAATAGCAGGCAATGACCCATCTGATTTTATCAGATGATACTTGAGGTGTCTCGAAAAACCTCCTTTTCCAACCTTGGGGGGTTGGAAAGGGCGATTACTAGTAGGATTCAAGCAGTGGCGGATCCAGGGAGGGGCCCAGTGGGCCCGGGCACCCCCCTTAGGCCTGACGATAAAAAAATTTAAACTATATTTTCCTTGTTTCTATGACAATTTCTAGGTGTAAATATGTTTGAAGGACGTTACGAGGGTTAGGGGGGGTACAAGAGGGAACTCGAACAGTCCGACTACCTGGATTTTTTAAAATATGGGCTCCACTAGGGGCCCGTATAAAAACAAGCTAAGGTTAACGTCAGCTTCCTCACTCAAAAGCGATGTCAGTGACAGGCAAGCCCGGGATTTGAACCCGCATCAACTGCTCCGTGGTCGAGTATCTTACCAACTTCGGTAATAATCGAACGAAGTCGGTAATAATGGAACGGGCCCAAAAAAATTTTGACCGTTTCACTAGCTCACTAGCTCTCAATTTTCACTTTAATCACTCTATAATAGAAAAAAGGGTGTAAGTAAAATGTGAACTCTGTCCCGGAGCATTGGTGCAAACAGCCTTGGCTGGGATCGAGAGGCTTAAGCCCTCCACCTTCCGCCAAAATTAGGTCACTTTTGCAATTGGTCCAGATCCGCTGACTTCTTCAGCAGTGAACAAAATTAACCGAATTTTTTCCTAAACAAATGTAGGATTTTAGGCATTTTAGGCTTTCCTCTCACTTTAATACGGGTATGAGTAAGAATACATATTACAAATTAAAATAAATATCTTATTTTTATGTGAAACTTACTTTCTGGAAAACTCTATGGATTAGGGAACCTATTATGGATTTTTGCAATAACCCTAATACACTACAGCCATTTCATTTTAACCCGGCCAATGGCTGTTTTTTACAGGCCAACTGTAGCGAGATGTGAGTTGTGTTGTGACAGGGACACTGAAGAAAAAACCAATCATAAAATACATGTATCTTAAGAGGCGACAGAGGATGCCAACCTGAAACCACCTCAGAAGCCAAATTAATCCCAAGCTACATATATATAGGCTATGTTAAGGTGTGCACAGCCACTTGCAAACGGATAACTCGTTATACGCTGGAGAGCTCTTTGGGGTTCGTGTAACATCGCCCATCTCTATGATCCCGTCATTTGATTTTCACCACACTTTCACAGTATGTGTAGAGAGAGTGTATATTTGGAGAGTGTGTCCCAATTTTCAAGAATATTACCCTTATCATTTTTTAAATATAATAAAAAGCAAACCAGTAACTTGATAAATTATTTCATTTATGATGTCAACAATAATCTGAAGCCCCAGGGCTGAGTTACTTAGCAACCGATTGCTGGCCAGTGGCCAGTTTTTTTTATTTATTTGATTGCATGATTGACAACGATGCGAGTTTAGACGACATGCTCTTGCTTCGGCTGGTTCACTCAGCTGAGCAGATAGCCACTAGCCAGCTAAGCTGTTCACACAACTGACAACTTATCAGCTGATCCAGGCAGCCTATTATTGTCAACATTGCGTACGTAATTTTTGGCGTAGATTTGTAATTTAATAACTAAAAACGTTTTAGCCCTAGGGCCTTGAAATTTTGCACACAGGCTTCAAATGTCAATCTGCACATACTCTGAAAATTTGGTGAAAATCGTACGTCGGGATCATAGAGAGGGGCGATGATACACTAGCGCCGAGCTCTTTTAGAAGCATGAGGCAATACAAGAATAGGAATATGTATCTTGGACCTTTCAGTTGATAGAACATTAAGAGATAGACAGAGTGAGAGAGGAAGAGAATCTGAGACTCTTGAGTTAACCATATTAATTTAGATCCAAAATTGAATTTTTTACGAAATATAAAGTAAATTTGTAAAATTCTATAGAAATGTGTGTAGGTGTATCGAGCACTCTTTTACTTCAGAAGCTCCATTGACTTTATTTTCAAGTTTTCATTTGCAATTAGAATTAAATCACATAAGCTTTAGTCCAGTCGCATAAAATTCAATTTTGTGAAACCTAGACAAAATTAGGTACTAGCTAATTTTAGGACTAATCGGAAGTAGAGATAAAGTTTGTGCTGTGTTTCAAATTCCCCATCGATTCGCCATTGGGAAAAAAAGTTATGAGCTATTTTATATGCATTTATACGCTTGAGTGATAATAAGTTTATTCCGTAAGGTATAGATAAGAATAGGCAATAGACAATTGATAAATATCATAAGGAAAGAAAAACTGGATGGGTCGTTTACTAAATGAAGCAATTGAAGGAAGAATGGAAAAGAAAATGTTAGAGGAAAAATGAGACTTGGGATGCTGATCCAAACGTACTAGATCGTCTGAATCATCCGAGTCCAAACGTACTAGATGTACGTTTGGATCGGATGATTAATTCATATGTCGATATGATAAGAATAACAGAGGAGAGAAATATGTGGAGGAGTTAGATGCCATTGATCAGCCAGTTTTCAGTGCACTAAGAGCGAAATGTTTTTAGAAATAGTTTAAATTGTGCATATTTGACGAGCAAAATTAAGTTTTTACATCATTTGTTTTTACATCACAGTATTGATACTGACTGTGACCACGGTCCTATTTCAAAGGACCGTGGTCACAATCACAAAGGACCTTCTTTCATTATTAACAAATGAAAATGAATAATGACTAATAAAACTTTTTTCTTCTTTCTTTGAATAATATCTAATAAATCGTGTTTTTTTCATTTATTTTGATTCCGTTTCATTCTGCGTGCCTATTTATGGAGTTCGAGAGAGTTAGTTGATTTGAGAATTGTGACAGTTGATTTGAGAATTGGGACGGAATTGATTTGAGATTTGGGACAGAGTTGATTTTAGACTGCATCCATCTGTGTGATACGGTTGGGTTTAAATAATATTCATAATTGAATGTAAGCACAAATGAATGATAAATAATTGAATTTTTGTCTTTGTTTCTTGATTTTGTTATCTATTTTTTTACATGCAAGAACTTGTTAAAAATCTCTATATAAATTATTTAATTCCCAAATAAAAATCTATTAGTTTCTCTCTCTCTTAGTGCACTGCATACTAGCAAGTTAGAGGAAAACAGATACAAACAGATACATAGATGGTATATAACTCCTTTACTCATCGCTATCTTCCGTCTTTCTCTTCACGTCCATATACGAGTGGATCTTTAAATTATTCATAACATTCTTTTTGATATACCATTATTCTTGGGGGTTTTGCTTATGATGAGGTGGGCCCCTATGCCTTCCTCAGCTTCGACTAACATTTACTGGGCAGGGGCGTCATTCCCTGAGAAAACAATCCTGTTTACCCATCTATTGGTTTAGTATGTCAATAAGAATGGATGACTCGAGTTACTTTGTCAATTCCGTTAGTGGCAAGAAGTGTGTTATAAGTTTCAAAGTTACAGAAGACAGCAATATAGACAAAGTAACAGAAAGAGGTTTCAACAATCTGGTTCGTGTGAGTGAAGAAATGAGAAGGGATGATGTTAATTAGCGTTTGTGGCAGACGTGTAGTCCTCCTGACTTAGTCTTGGTCTCAAGGCTGCTTGAGACTGGGTTTTGCTTGTCTTGGTCTCAAGTGTTCCAGTGTTGGTCTTGATCGTGGTCTTGAGCGATTGGTATCAGAATTGTTTTAGATCATTAACTATTATTTTAACCATTTCAAGAAGTTGTGAATGGACAGTTTTAAAGAATTATACTGGACAATGGCGTGTTTATTGGTTTTTTTCTTGCTGATCGATTGTATAAAAAAGGCCTACATAAAATGAATTCAGATAGCTTTGGATCGAGACTGTCTGGGTTAGGTATATTTTGCTTGTGATATTTGGACTTGGAAGAACTTTCAAAAGAACTAGCCTGGTAGTAAGTTAGTAACCAAGTCATGTAGAAATCCTATTGGTGTAGCTAAGGCTTACCACCTCACAGCTCGAGACTGTTATCATTCTTGGTCTTGGTCTTCATCTCGGTGCCAAAATCCGGTCTTGGTGTTGATCTCGAGGCGTCTGGTCTTGATCTTAGTCTTTGGGGGTTCTGGTCCTGGTCTCGAGATGTCTGACTTTGATCTTGATCTCAGAGTTTTTGGTTAGAATTGAGTTAAGAAGTAAATATTTGTGCAGTAAGTTAGTAACTCTCAACCTGTTTATAGCAGCAGTTTGAACGTTATGGTCATCTGGTGTTCATGGCCTTAAAGTGGACCAAAAATTGAGTTGTATTCAATTCTTTTAAGGTTTGAGCTGATGAGTTGCTAACTCCAAGCTGCTTGTGAAATTGATAAGCTTTTTCATATATTAAGATAGGGCCAAATTACTATATTATATGGCTTCCTTTCATCTGTTTGGTCAATTTTGAGAATTATTGAGACTGGAATTATTAAGATGGCTTTTCACAAATTCTTACTTTTGCAAAACATCAAGTTTGAGTTGCTGCAGCAGCCAAGATATGCATGCCACTTGACTTATGATTGCATATTCTGAATTTATGCATCCAAAATAGTACTTTTGTGAAGTTTCCTCTAGATTGGAACATAAACAAAAAAATAACAGTTCAAATTGGAGAAAAAAAAGACGCCTTTAAATTTTCGCATCGAAACTAACCTACAATGGGGTCAAAATAACTGCCATAACTCTGCAACCGATCAACCGATTAGCTTGAAATTCTAAATCTATCCCAGAGACATAGTTTACTTTATACTGTTAAAATATCTTTTAAATCTGAGAGGGTCACCTGAGAAAAATAGGCCAGTTGACATGGAATGACCCTATTACGTAACATATTTTTTAAATAATTTTTTTCCCGAAGACGAATTGTAGGGGAATTTGAACAGCTTAATCTATGAAAAATTCTGCATCCAACGATACCAATATCATCTAGTACCTAATTTTGTCTCGCTTTTTTAGCATTCTACCGGACTACTTAACTTGAAACTAAGACAAGAACGTGTAAAACCTTTCAAAGCTATAATTACTTTTAACTCTTACTCAAGAGTACTACTTCCGTTTGAGTACTTTTTACTTAAGTATCATTCTGATCAAAAGCATTTTACTTGTACTTTTATTTTATTTAACTATTGACTTCTACTTTAAATCGTTTGTAGAAATAAAACGCAGGCATTGGCTTGGCATTAATACCTCGTTTGTTGCTATGTAGTGACCAGTGCTACCCCTGCAAAACAAACTTCCAAATTTGAGAGAAAATTTTTTTAACGATTTCCCAAGATTTCCCAAGATCTAAACTTATTTCCAAAGTGCTAAAACACGCATTTATTATGAAACTGTGAGACCTGATATCATGCAAAGTAACTTAAATTTGGTTCATATAAAGTATCATGACTGAACTACATCGGTGCGACTGTGTTTAGTCTTATTTGCGGGTCCAGTGTATACCAAAAGACCGGAGGGTCAGCGCTCCGCCGGACCTTCAAAGTTCCATGATAGGAACATTTTTTTAAAAGCACATAATTTGGTCAAAAGAAAACATAATACATATAATTTTAATTCTTTAAAAGGGCCTCTTCAAAATTTTCCATAATTTGTCATATTTTCCTTTAAAAGGAAAGTGACCACTTTTCAGTATTTTTAGCTGTGGTTGAGTAACTTTTTAGGCAACTGCATGTTGCAAATTACGAACGGAAAGGGCAAATCGCATTTTACAGGAGCAAATCGTCTGCCTGGGAGGGACAATTGCCCTTCCCAGCAGTAAACATGTTAAAAGAGGATCTGCTATTTACATGCATGTAAAATGGAATCTTTGTAATATCTCGCTAAGTCTTTTTTTCATTAATATTTGAACAGAGATCTCAACTAAAGCCAGCCTTTTTATATTTCATAATTTGCATTTACATGTACCAAAGGAATTAATTGTGATTATAATTTTACAACAATTTAAGAAATGGTTTTTACAATTAAGAATACGATAAATATTTGCTTCTGGTCCAGAGAAGTTGTAGATTGCTTTGCTTGAATAGACCTTTGCGAGACATAAGAGCAAGAGAAAATATCTTTCGGTCACCTAGCAACCGAAGTACTCAAAATGGACACAGGAGACAAAATAAAATATAATAATGCAATTCCCTTGCAATCATCTGACATTAATTCCGGAGATTAATTCAATTAACTATCCAAGTAAATTAATTATCCTCACAATGCATCTGAAACAGGCTGAATTTTGTTGCTGAAGGCTACGTTCATACTCTAAAGCATAAAATGACGGAAGGGTTTATGCAAAATTCATAATAAGTTAAATATAAATTATTAATAATTTAATGGCCTTTTTAAGTCTGAAATATTGTTCATGTGGTTTCCCTGAAGGTCCGATTGTTCCCTTTTAAAACTTTAATAAGTTAATTTTTAAGGAAAAATTCCTGAATTTGCAAAGTTAAATATATTTAGGGCCTACTTATTTAACTGTTGCATATAATAATCATAGACTATACAATTACTTACTATTATCAGATTTTGATCATTCTGTACTTCTGCTAAAAGCATTAAATATATTCAACGGTATATAAATATGATTATACTACAATTAACCGTCACTAATACATATTATTAAAAAAAGTACATGCCCGTCAAAGTTTAGCGTTAGCATCATGTCATTTCGCCATCACCGCATTCATTTCGTTCCTGTTTTGGGTCATTCCAGAATAAGATGTTTGTGAAATAAAGAATAATATTGTAATGAACACGCCTTGTTCACAATTTATATATTAAGAAATATATATTATAGATCGAAAGCAAATAGTATACAGCAGTTATTTATAAATAATAAGTGACGTAGGGTTTTTCCAAAGATTTATAATAGATGATATAAGCTGAGGTTATAGGTGGGTATAGCTAGTTTATTACGCAGGGTATTTCCAAAGTGACGCAGCTGGCGCGTAAATCGACTAAGCGAGAAGTGCTGTGGTTGGCTGAAGTCGATCGTTAGAGTAGCATATAAAGCGGCCGTCGATACATACAAAATTAGATTGAGTTCTGCGTGGTTCGTCTGCGCAGTAACTCAGGGAGGCCAGAACCTTCTACGCGAAAGTACTGGGAACCGAAGGAGGATAGTGTGATATCCTAATCCTAAGGCAAAGTACGATTAGTATACAGAAATCTGGTCTTCGTCTAGCCGAAAGCTTTCAAGCTCGCTGGTTAGCCTAGGCTCGTAGCCCCCGGTATTTGTCTTGTTGTTGTATCGATTTGTTGTAGTGTGGTGTTTGCGTCCCCTGGGTAGGCCCAGGTAAGAGGCTGGTAGTCCACGGCGATACTCGGGTCGAGTCCGTCTCTGCGGGTATCCGCTAAGCGCCTGGGTCGAGTGTGTCTCTGCAGGCGGGAGGCTGATAGTCCACGGCATTACCCTGGTGGAGTCCGTCTCTGCGAGTATTTACTAAGCGCCTAGGTCGAGTGTGTATCTGCAGGCGGGAGGCTGGTAGTCCACGGCATTGCCCGGGTAGAGTTCGTCACTGCGGGTATTTGCTAAGTGCCTGGGTCGAGTGTGTCTCTGCAGGCGGGAAGTTAACAACGGCATTGCCTGGGTCGAGTTCGTCTCTGCATGTATGCAACTAAGCGACTAAGCTAAGCGACTGGATCGAGTTCGTCTCTGCAGGCCGGAGTAGGATTACCAATTACCAGATGACTATCAACAAACTTCTCATCGACTACACGGAAGGCCAATTATACTACCTTCAGCAAAGGCGAGAGTAGAAACTACGGAAAGACCATTATAGGAAAAGAGATAGGGAAAAATAAATCTAAAAAGGATATAAGGAAGTTTTAATAGGGGACAGAAGACAAAGTTGGTCGCAGTTAAAACAAGCAATCATATAATTATCTACTATACCGGTTTGTAAATCTAGGAAGCAGGGCAGAAACTCAAACCCCCTAATCGCCCAAAATAACGCAGACGTGGAGTACGCTTCCACTCCCGGTTCGGGTCACCATATCACTTTGCCCTGAGAACCACGTACATTACGGAATAGAATCTACCAAGCGAGCATGGCAGAAATTCAACCGTCATCGCCTAAATACGTAGAAGACGTGGAGTATGCTTCTACTCCCGACTCAGTCCAGCGTCGACGCTGTGCACCGGGTTCCCGAGAACCCAATAACGAAGTAGGCAAAGGGGGTTGGACCTTGGCCTACTCGGTCGGAAATGAACAAGAAAGGCCTATCGAGACGGATGACACCGGGAAAGAAGTATCATCCGAAGACGCAGCAACTCGGTTCCTCCTGACAAGCGGTACCTTTAGTAAAACATTCGACGAAAAAGCTGCCGTCTCGAAGCACTGCCGACCAGCGAGCGAGTCCAGAAGTAGACAACGGCTCGAGGACGAACAGGCAGCAAGGCTGTTCACGACAAATATTATGACGCCGTAAAATTTAAGCTCATCTAAAATCGCATGAAATGTTAAATTTGTCATTTTGCGCATCGGCTTGGTTATATCTCAATAGTGCGCGATGCGGCCATGAACGACAATACAGCACCGTAATTTATGCAATTTAATTTTTTCAAATTAAGTCAATGTTATTATGTTATATCCTTTCAGACGAAATTTAACTAAATTTCAGCATTTTTAAGATAAATAATGCAAAAGAAATCGAAGGGAAAAGGAAAATCTTCTGAGCACCATAATCATCTAGAGTTGTAATTTTATACGGTACAGAACCTAAAACAACCTTAAGACGTGTAAGACCTTTAAACTGCCCGTTATGATAGTGTTATCAAGACAACCTTAGAAGTGATAAGAAAAGCCCCCTTCTTAATTATTATGTGATATCAAAGTAGATTACATGGACAGAGTAATAGAGTATAGGCCTATACATAAGTTATTTAACTACGGAAATTTTGCAGAATCCGATTTAATGGCAAGGTTTTAGGTGCATTAAAATTTCATTCAGTTACATTAGCACGTATTGCTTGAATCGTTCTTTATCAAACACCAGGTTCGTTACACCGGGGTAAATTTTTAAAAAATAATAATGATAAGAATAATAATAATAAGATACAAGCGCCGCTTTTGCAAAGAGCCACTGTAGCGCTAGCTTAGTAGTATTTTGAAATGCTGATTGACCTAACTGATTGACTTAACCTGGATAGGAATATTTACGTGGAACAGACGGCGGGATTATCGCACTTGGTTTAGTTGCTCGTCGATTATCGAAGTTAAGCTGCTTCGACCTCAGTACTTTGTGGGTGACCACCTTGGAAGACCGAGTGTTGGTAAAAGCGTAGGAAGGAAAAAATCCCAGGGTGATGGAAGGTTATTCTTAAATCCGCGCCGGCTGCAATTGGTGCGCCATCAAAAGGCAACGATTACTAATAACCAAGGAGAGGAAGGAGGAAATGGGTCTTAAACAAGCATCTGTGCTTCCTGACCCAGTGTGCCGTTATGTTATATTAACTTGCTATTTGGCAGGAATCTTAAATATGTAATTAAGATAGTTACAATTAACAAGCCGTGCAATTGTATTCTTATCTATATTTTACTTTGCAAAATTGTAATTTAATTGCACTAAGACACTTTTTCTTGAGATTTTTGAAAATTAAACACTTGTTTTTGAAAATTTAAAATATCAATTGTACTTCTCTCAACAGACTGCCTTATTAGCGTAGGGGTAACGTCATAAAGTTTTAAATGACAGGTCCTGAGGTGAATTGAACCCTCGTGGGTTCGAATCTCTGCCGCGCTCAGACCTTCACTGTCTGAAAGTCCCAATCTCGGACATTCACTGTACTGGTTATACGGAAAATAGTAGGCCCTATAAATAGCCTAACGGCTTAAACATGTGGTATTAAAAGTAATAGATGATAGTTTATAGTTGATGGTTGATAGTTGACATAGTTGAACATTTCACTATAATGCGTATTTACTATATTTCATGTTATTTTACATTATCTTATTTTCTAGATAAATACATGTATGTTTTTACGGAGTGTTTAAGAGTTCAATATTGGCAATTTAGTTAAAACAAAATGGTTGCTAAACATTGTTCTTACGGGACTTGCAAAAGTGATTCATGTAATGCTCAAAAACCTGAAATGAAAGGAGTGTTCTTTATACGTTTTCCACAACCTGACAGTAGCCACTACTGTAGCCTGACAGTAGCCAGTTGACAACCAGCCAAGACTGATGATAAAGTAAATTGATGGCTTCGAGCGAGTGGAAGAGAGAACTCTACCCTGCGAAACTTTACTAGATTTACATACATGTATATCTGCAGTTTGCACTTTGTTGGAGGGAATGGACCGACATCCGGACCCTATTCCTGCTGTATATTTCTCGGAAAAAGTTAGTATAAAAATTACGTTAATTTATATTAAATGAGCTTCCTCTGCAAAACAATTCTGCAGTTCACGTAATAGAAGAAGAAGGAAGGAAACGATTAAGTGGACACCAAAAATATACACAAGAATAGGTTAAAAAGCCATCGTAGCATGATATGGAAAAAAATTTAAATTCCATCTCATATGTATATTGACTGTTGTGCTTATACGTGTAATTTGATATGTTGATTCTGTGCTTAATTTTCTGCAGTTGTCAGATTAAAAAGAAGTTAATGAATAGTATATAATTATTAATAATCATAGTCTTTCACAGGCAATGCAAAATGTAACATAGATCAACCAATGCAATAAATGTAACATAGATCACAGAGAACATTAACAGATACAAGATAAACTATAGAAGTATATATACAGTATATTATTATATGCATAAATATTATATATATATATATATATATATATATATATATATATATATATATACATACAGTAGATTATTATATGCTCAAACGATTTGTTTTTACATAGGCTGTTTTATGTCAGACTAACAGTTGAATAGTTAAGAAAATATCCATCTATCTCTAGGATTGCCCTTATAAGTAGGATTTAAAAAATTTAAGATAATAATAATAATAGCCCCCGACAATTTTTATAGCGGCGTCATGGCCGGTGTCCGGTCTTCGAGGCCGCTTTACAGGTTCCTGGTGGGTTATTATTAATCCCTTCCATTATCAATCATGTCTTTGTTATTGACATTATCCACTGTCATATAAAAACAGAAAAAGCTTTCAAATTGAGATGTAGCTTTATTTAAAAACACAATATTGTGACAATTTTAATTCCTGTTGCTGATCAGAAAGTAATTGTAGGCATCTATTCATAGACTGTTTGTTTTTATTTTTCTTTCCAAAGCCAGCTTTTACTTTGTTCTATTAATTGTTAATTGTTTAATCCTAATTTTGATTATTGATTATTGTTGTTTTAGGCTTATAAATTCACTGACTTCAGTTGCTCTTTCAACTGCTTCAACCGATGCAGTCAACTTGAATGCGGAAAGAGAATTTATAAACATTAACGACAAAATTAATGTGCAAAACTTAAGAGATAGCAGACCTAAAACGAAAACTGAGAGTCTAGTTAAGACTAGGCAAATAGCAAATGTACGTATCCACGTAGAACGTGGTATAAAAAGAGTTAAGAAGAATTTAGGATCCTCAGCAACGTTATTCCATTGAATTTAGCAACCATTTCTAACCAACTTGCTTTTCTTGCAGTTTAGTTAATTTTCAAGGTCCTCTAGTGTCACAAGACTGATATACATAGTGTATATATACATAGTGATATACATAGTGTATACATAAAATATTGCTACATATCGCTGGCAGATACAATTACGGTGCTTGGGGTTTCTATGGATGAACATTCTATAATAATGAAGAACATCAATTTGTATATTCGCTATTTTTTATGTAAGTTCATTCTTTTATTTTTATCAAGATATAAGTATAAGAAGGGTTCCCCATGTTGTGCTCGGGTGTGGTTGGACCACTGCAGAATTGGGCAACCGCAAACAATCTGCTGCGTGTACGTACGAGGCGACTCAATAATGTTAATGTCTCAATAGCGTAGGGGTAACTTCACGAACTTTTAAATGACAGGTGCTGTGGTGAATTGAATCCTCGTGGGTTCGAATCCCAGCCGCGCTGATCTGAGAGTAAAATCTGGGAAATTCACTGGATTGGTTATACGGAAAATGGTCTAAATTGCCTAACGGTTTAAACATGTGATATTAAAAAGTGATAGACATCAACATAGTTGATCATTTCACTCTAATGCGAGTTTACTTTACTCTCTGGCGACTAAAGGCATCATCGTCATCATCATCATCATCATTATTATGATTATTATTACTGGCTGGAGCCAGTGGCGAAGTCGGTAAGATACTCGACCGCGGATCAGTTGATGCGGGTTCAAATCCTGGGCTCGCCCGTCACTGGCATCGCTTTCGAATGAGGAAACTGACGTTAATCTTAGCTTTACCAGCTTTTTTACAGAGTCTCCGATGCTAAGAGTGGTTGAGGGGCTCTCCTATTTAGGATGCCTTTGGAACCCCTTAGAAGTCACTTGCATATAAATTTTCCTCTTTTGAAGCCATTTCAACCACTGTAAAATGTTCATCCAAAAAATCTGACTATGTCATGTCATTATTGATCTACAGTAGATATTCAAGTTGACCAACGATTGAGTGATCAAGTGGTTACTTGATCACTCAATCCAGCAATTGAATAGCTTGCTCAAATCCTCAAATGCAGTTCAGCACATCAACTTTGCCACATATTTGGTACAAACGGCCAATACACTTACTTGTCTGGTTTAGTGCAAGAGTACGCCTCTAAACCTTCCAATAAAAGTGAGTACTGTGTGCCTCAGGGCTTCGTACTTGTTCCTATCCTCTTCAACCTATACACAACTCCCTTAACCTCCTTGGTCTGCTCGCTTTCATTAGACAATTAACTTTTCGCTAACGACACTCAACTGTACGCATGCTTTACCACCAACTCCTATCCCGATGCTAGTTCGTGCAGACAGCAATCCCTTAAGTCTATATCGTCCTGGATGGCTGCCGATTTCTTAGCAATTAATCCATCTAAGCCTGAGTTCGAACGGTTTGGAGCACCTCAGCAACTTTCAAAACGAGGTGTCCCAAACTCTATCTTCCGATGTCCGATGTTACAGTTACATCAATTTTTTTCTTTGAATGATCTTGGTGTTGTCCTTGACCACACCACCATCATATGTTTGTGGAATGTATGGCGTTACATTCCACAAACACATCACCAAAGCATCAAATACATGGTTTTCAATATATTTATGATCATCGTCGAAAAAGACCATACTTTTTAAGACTGTCACTACGATTGGTGCTGCTCTCGTGCAATCAAAACTGGACTACTGTAACTCCCCATTTCTAAATCTTTCCAGTTATGCAATTGAGAGGTTGCAGATCATTCAGAATTCGCTTGAACTTTCGAAGCTCTTAATACTCTCATGTCTTAATACTCCAATGCTCAAGTCTGTGCACTGGCCCAAGATAGAGAACTCTTTGTTATCGTCTCTCTGACATACAAGTCCATCACTACACCTGGCAATGGTTACATGTGATGCAGCCTACCTTCAGGCAGTCGTCTACTAGGTCCACTATATTAGTCACTCTAGAGACACCGAGCATTCCTTCTCGCAGCAAGCATTCTAGGCGCTACTTCCAGCAGGCTACTTCCCAATATTTTAAAATCACTACATCACTTTGTCAAGACTAGGTCCCGGCTCAGTGGCTAAAAATAGTGAATATCAGATGTTTACCTTTTACTTTAAAATTGCTAAATTTAAAATTGCATTGACTCACTACTGACGCAGTTTAGGCGTCTCTAAATGAGGAAATGACTAGCGTTATAAAGTTATGTTATAAGGTATGGTAATAATATTACTATTATAATTTCAATGACAATCAATATTATATCTGCTGAGGAAAGTATAAGAGTATACCTCAGCATAAGCAGAATCACCTCAATAGTAATGGTTTATCAAAAGGAATGTTAGATGATTTACAGATTCACTAGTTTTTTTGTCATGGAGAAGAAAATCTGAAGATAGCGATGAGTGGAGGCGTTATATACCATGGTATGGAGCTTCCAGTAGGCAGTGCACTAAGAGAGAGAGATATTAGTGAGATATCGGAAGATAATATCTCCTAATTAGGAATGCTCTAAATACTACTAAATTTCAATGCATACAGTAGTTCCCAAATTACTAGTATTGTTCTATTCCGCGTGAAACAGTTGATAAATACATTTCACATAGGGCTCTTACTAAATTGTTGTGACAGGCTTGTCCTAAAAGCATCTAATCATATCAAGCATGCTATGATTGATTAAATCTTTCAAAATTTGGTCAAAAATTGCTTGGACTAATTTAAGTAAATATTACTAGCTGAAAAAATAGTGGCAAATCTTTTAGACTAAACTTTATAACTAAATAGGTAGTTAAACTACTAGCTAAAGTTAACACAGAATGCCGTAAAAAACTCCTTTTCCAACTAAAACGTAGTAAAACTAACCCAGTTACTATAGCTACTTAATCGATTCTTTATTTTGCGCGTCACTAGTAGGCAACATAGATCTTTGCATATACAGTACATCAAATAGATTTCAAATTGAATGATATCATAACTATTTTGGTGTAAGTCAAACTAGATAATTATGCAGGGCCTATATATCTTTATTTATATATTTAGGCCTATAGATAATTATTCTTCTTCAGTGCACTGCCTAGTGGCAGGTTCAAGATACATATTCAACTCAAAGTCTGTTTTCTCGCTTCGTCTGAGCACTGCTTATATCAACAACAGTTAATCAATTCACAAAGTGTATGCCTTATTATAACTTATGTAGCCTATAGCTTGGGAAAAATATGGCTTCTGAGGTGGAACTCCCGCTGCCTTCCTCAATTAGGTGGATTAATTACCATTTAATCCTGGGAAAAAATATTTCATGGTGAGGTGGGTCCCCTCTTGCCATCCTCAGCTCCGGCTTTAGTCGTCTCTTACGTACACGCGGCAGATTGTTTGCGGTTGCCCAATTCTGCAGTAGTCCAACCACACCCGAGCACAAGACGGGGATAATTATGATTATTTATTTATGATTTATTTATTTAATTACTTTTATATAATTATTTTTTAAATGCTAATAAAAAACAAGTTGACTTTAAATAAGAAATACATTTACTTGATTTTCATATGTACACGAAATTAATGTATTTCCTGTCCCATTTTAAAATTTAGTTTTAATATGGTTTAATCGTTTAGGCAGTTTGTAAGAGGCCTATGTCAAATCATTACTATATTTAACATCTAGAGAAAGTGATATTGAAAGAATGCCATAAATATGATAAACATGATATGCTGTAGTTTATAATAATAGCTAGTATAATATGAAGATATAATAGCTAATCATGTTAGCAAAGTGAATTTGCACGACATGCACTTTCAAATATACGGTATATAGTATCGAGAAACTTTTTGCAATATTTGAAGCATCTCTTTCTCATTTAGAAACCGGCTATAAAATATTATTGCCGAATGCTGAACATCTATCTATAAACCGGTTTCCATATCCAGTCGTAGCGAGATCGTTTCCTCAATGAGCTGTTCGGGGTGAGACATGATCTTCCTCCAGAAGGCTTGCTCGGCCTCGTTTGAATCCATCCAAGGACAATTCCAAATCCCCCGGCGACCTACAAGCACATTAATAAATTGATATTCTCTGAGAAATATTAAATTTGCTCTGAATAAATTTGCATTTTCCTGAAATATCATATGTAGCTATCTTCTTCTGCAGTTTCTCGGATATACATATTTTACATCCCTGACATGAGAGACAGACACAATCACTATGATAATCTTAAATATGCTCTGAATATATATATATATATATATATATATATATATATATATATAGATATATATATATATATATATATATATATTCGGCCAAACTACAAAACCTCTCAAGTAGGTTTTTACAAATTGTTCAAGAAATGCAAAATTTTTTCTCACCGGCTGTTGACGAGTATTTGCGCCTTCAACTTCCTTGATGAAAAAAAGGGATCGATAATTAATACTCTCGTATAGAAGTTTTTGCAGGTTGATGTAGACTGTGAAAACCGATATTTTGGTGCAAAAATAAAATTTTATGAAAAAACCTACTTAAGAAGTTTTGCAGTTTAGACGACGATACAAATTATATATATATATATATATATATATATATATATATATATTAGTGCACTGCCTACTGGCAGGTCTATGGTAAAAAAAAGTAAACACGCATTAGAGTGAATAATCAACTATGTTGATATCTATCCCTTCCAAAACCACATGTTTAATCCGTTAGGAAATTTAGACTATTTTCGGTATAACCAGTCCAGTGAATGTCCGAGATTTTACTCTCAGATCAGTGCAGCCGGGATTCGAACCCATGAGGATTCAAATCACCTCAGGATTTGTCATTTAAAACTTCATGACGTTACCCCTACGCTAAATTAGATATTCTAATATTGTACATAACGCTTCCACTCTTCTCTGTATTCCGCCTTCCTCTTCATTTCCACATATGAGTGGATCTTTAAATCATCTGACATACCTAATCTCGGCCTGCCCCTTCCTCTTTTTCCTTCCATTCTACTTTCTATGACCTCTTTTAATAGACCTTGCCCCCTTAGAATGTGTCCTATCCATCTCTTCTTCCTATTTCTTAATACATTTATCAACTGTCTATCTGTGCCAACTCCCTCCAGGACTTCCTCATTTGTAACCTTTTAGGTCCAGCTAATCCTCTCCATTCTCCTCCAAATACACATTTCCAATGCCTCCAGTTTCCTAATATCTTCCTTCCTTAAAGGTCCATGTTTCACATCCATACAATAGCGTGGTCCAAACCAAAGTTTTCACTATCTTTATCTTTGTGTCTTTCTTTAGACTTTTTGTTAATAGTTCTTTTCTACTACCAAATGCCGCTTTTGCTTGTGCAATCCTACTCAATATTTCCGTCTCACACTTCCCGTCATCGATTTTATATGACCCAAATATTTGAAACTCCTTACCTGTTCCAATTTCGTACAATTTATATTCACTTTACCTTTATTATTGGACACTCTCATAACCTTGGTCTTTTTTATATTATTCTTCATGCTATACCTAAAAGCCGTATCGTTCAGCTTATCCATTATCTTCTGCATTACCTGAGCTTGGTCCTTTCTGTCGATTATCCTATGGAAATCCAAGTGTACTACGTTTCGGTGATAGGATGATCTTGTCTAGCTAGGATGTGCAGCTAGTAAAGCTAATGTTAACGTCAGTTTCCTCCCTCGAAAGCTATGTTAGTGACGGGCGAGCCCAGTATTTGAACTCCGCACATACTGATCCGTGGTCGAATAACTTACCCATTGGCACCATCAAGCAGGGTGACCCATTGGGCCATCTCCTATTCAGTTAAACTATACGCCCGCCACTCCTGTCACTATCCCCTGTTCTGAAAATAGGATACTTGGACGACATCACCGTTATTATACAGAGGAATAATGTTAAACATTTCTTTTCATTTTTCTTAAACGTTTCACTATTTTGTATTGCTCATCCATGATGAATTAACCTTAACAGGGATGCTGCCAGTGCACACAGAAGACAGAATCGGCTTGTGAATCATAAACGGACTGAAATTAACTGAATCCATGAAACTATTAAAAGAACCGACGTACGAAGCACCCAAAGCGAGATTAATTTATTACGCTTTATCGAGAGAGAATGGTTGATATATATATATATATATATATATACATATATATATATATATATATATTATATATATATATTACATATATACTTCTATATATTTTATATTACTATATATATGTATATACGTTTGATTATATATATTTATATAGTATATAACATATATCTAGACAGTATGACATAAATCTATATATATATATATATATATATATATATATATATACATATATACTGTATATATATATTTATATTTATATATATATATGTATATACAGTTTATATATATATATATATATATATATATATATATATGTATATATATGTATATACAGTTTTTATATATATATATATATATATCTCTTAGTGCATGCACTGCCTACTGGCAGGTCCATGGTACATAACGCCTCCACTCTTCTCTGTATTCCGCCTTCCTCTTCATTTCCACATATGAGTGGGTCTTTAAATCATCTAACATAAATAATCTCGGCCTGCCACTGCCTCTTTTTCCTTCCCACTCTACCTTCTATGACCTCATTTAATAGACCTTGCCCCCTTAGAATATGTCCGATCCATCTCCTCTTCCTATTTCTTAATACATTTATAAACTGTCTGTCTGTGCCAACTCCCTCCAGGTCTTCCTCATTTGTAACCTTTTGAGTCCAGCTAATCCTCTCCATTCGTCTCCAAATCCACATTTCCAATGCCTCCAGTTTCTTAATATCTTCCTTCCTTAAGGTTCATGTTTCACATCCATACAATAGCGTGGTCCAAACCAAAGTTTTCACTATCTTTATCTTTGTGTCTCTCTTTAGACTTTTTGTTAATATTTCTTTTCTACTACCAAATGCCGCTTTTGCTTGTGCAATCCTACTCAATATTTCCGTCTCACACTTCCCGTCATCGGTTATAGTATGACCCAAATATTTGAAACGCCTTACCTGTTCCAATTTCGTACCATTTATTGTGATATTCACTTCACCTTTATTATGGGACACTCTCATAACCTTGGTCTTTTTTATATTAATCTTCATGTCATATCTCAAAGCCGTATCGTTCAGCCTATCCATTATCTTCTGCAATCCAATCTCGCTGCCCGCTACCGTTCCTTGGTCATCTGCAAATCGTACATCTTGTAACAAATCCCTCCTACTTTTATTCCCGGCGAAATGCTACAACCTTGTCTTACAACCAAGTCCTATTTCACCTTCTTCTGAGTATTCGTGATGGATTTTGATTACTGCTTTTTGATTCATGTACAAGTTCAAGAGGTAAATTAATATTGGTTGACGCTCCTGCATAGTTTCCTCGACTCCATTTAATCCATGACTCGGGTCTAATTTGTTATGGTATATCACAATAAATGGTACGAAATTGGAACAGGTAAGGCGTTTCAAATATTTGGGTCATACTATAACCTAACTTACAAATTAAGGGAGCCCCAAGATGTGATATTTCTCTCGGTTCTAACTTAGAGAAGGACTGAAATAACGGGTGACAGTAAGACTCATTAATGTAGGATATACATTCGCATTTGTTCTGATTTAATGCCAGACCTTAAATGTTCCACCTTTTCGATAATCTTACTGACATCTTGAACTAGAACTTCCTCAGTGCCCCATAAAGTTGAATCATCCAGATATGCGACATCGAGAGAAGAATTTAGAGAATTAGAGAAGCAGCTTCTTAATAGTATCAGGGCAGACTCAATTCAGAAGAGTATTGATAAAGGCAGTGAGCGACGGAAGCGGGATAGGACCTGCGCTTCTATCAATCAGCAGATACAGAATGTGTTGAGGTCTGACACCATCTGGACCACCAGAAGAGCCTGCTGGGAAACTTCGAACGACCTTGAGTACCTCATCCTCTGAAACCTGAAGAGCCTGTGTATTCAAAGGATCAGATGGTGTTGCTTGCGTGAGAGATGGGTGGTTGTCTTTAAGAGCCTGAAGGGTGTCATGGTTGACAGCAGCAAGAGAAACCTCAGAACACTGGAGTCTGACTGACGGTCTCATTTTTCCGTCTTCTATTTTAGATCTTACACTAGAGCATAATGTATCGACATAGCTACGTAGCCATTGTTCTTAATTTTTTGCTTAGAGAAAGCGAACTCATTGCGATTAACATACTAACTCATGCAAGTCAGCCCTCTTCTTAATAACATTAGACAAATTTATTCTTTTACCAGCACGAAGAGGTGCAAGTAAGACATCCTTTCCATAGTTCATTAAGAGGGACCAATCCTCAATGACCTGTGGAACCCGGGAAATTTTCTTGAGTGCATTAGCCAAAACACTGGCACTATGGATGAAGTGACACGCAAGATGTTTGTGAACTATTTTCATGACAGGTAAGAGGCAGTGTAGACTCTGGACGTGGAGGGAGATATGAACCCGGACAGCGGTTTGAAACTTTTCCGTGTACGCGGATTGTACCTGTGTTTTTGCGTAACTGATGTATAGAAAAGCATACGCTGCAAACACCAGTTGACTTGCGTTAGACGGTAGATAGTGGTTCAGAGGTACAGCTATGGAGATTAATTCTTCTTCTATTATAATTAATTCTATTAATTCTATACGGCGATTAATTCTGCTTCAGTGCAGTGGCAGGTTCAAGGTACATAGTAATACTCAAAGTCTGTTTTCTCGCTCCATAAGAGCACTCCATAGATCAACAAATTAATCCCTTCACAAAGTCTATGCCTTTGCCTATGGCTTGGGAAAAATATGGCTTCTGAGGTGCTTTCCGGTTGCCTTCCTCAGTTAGGTGGATTAATTACCATTTAATCCACCCAGCAAATATGACAATATTGGACCCACCTGGGACCCAGATAACACGCAACATGGGGCCCACGTGGGCATGTCACATGGGACCCGTACATTTTTTATTACGGGGCCCATATTGAAAGTAGGTCTTATGCCCAACGCATACCCATCTTGGGGACCAGATGGGTCCTAGACGGACATTACCCACATGGGGTTTAGCTGGGTAAAGTAACATGGGACCCAATAACATTTGATTACGGGGCCCACATGGGGAAATGGGCATACACCCACTGAGACTCCATCATGGGGACCAGACGGGTTCTAGATGGGGAAAAATTATATGGGATTCAGCTGGGAATGCAACATGGGACCCGATAAGATTTGATTATGGGGCCGATATGGAAAAATGGGCATATGCCCACCATGACCCTGTATTGGGGACTAGACCAAAATAGGCAAATCGACATGGGATTCAGCTGGGGAATTCAATATGGGACCCGATAAGATTTGATTACGGGCCCACATGGGAAGATGGGCATATGCCTACTGAGACCCCATCTTGTGAACCAGATGGGTCCCGAATGGGCAAAACTGACATGGGATTCACCTGGGGTTTGCAAAATGGGACCCAGATATGTTTGATTAAGGGGCCCATATGGGATGAAACCCTTTGTGGGTCCCTGATAGTTTCCAGGTGGAACAATGCATAACGGACATGGAAATCACATGCGACAGTTAAATAAGGCTCGGTAATATTGGATTATGGCTCACATGAGCCATTTTCTATTCTAGCACATTTAGAAAATGTTAAATTGCATAAAATTTTAACAACAAGATCTGCTATATTTGTCGTTTTATTACAGTGTCAGCTTAAAATGCCTTTATGATCAAAGAATTAAAACAATCACAAAATTCAGATACTGAATAAAATGACAATTAATCAAATTTAAAGAAGTTTTGACTTTATTTTGTTACAAAATTACATAGGCTAACCCTGAAAAATGCAATAATTATACCGTAGAATCATTATTATCATCTTCCCTTAAAAGCCCGTTTACCTAAGGTCCAAATACAAATAGACCTTCTTTTCCATTCGCTTTAGAATTTTTTAGCAATTTCTGGAGCCTAGATGCTCATCAACCTAATGTTCTTTTTGACGATGGTTTGAATCTTACTGTTATGTCGCCTTTTACGACAAGTGCAGTCCACGGTGGGTCTTTTCCTCAGAATAGAACAGCCTCTCTATAGTACAATTATTATACAGTAGTCAATTATCTAAAATTAACGGTCAAATGTTCTAAATCCTAAATATTTAGCCCATTATTAAATATTTCAGTCTGTAGATCAACACATAACGAATTTAACATCTGATTCAAAACCAAAAAGGTAAGTCAATGGCATAACTAGTGTAAGTAATTTCTCACGACGTCATTTTCAGAATGCGGATGGCATTTTTAAACTGAGCCAAATGCAGAATAAACAGTAAGTATAGCGAGTGTGTCATAAGAGTTGGGCATGCCTAGCAAAGGTCAAGTCCTCTGAACTGGGGGATCAAATCCTACATAGCCACATACTACTGAACTACAGCAAAATAATCTAAAATACACAGTTTTTACTTCACATGCAAAGTTAGGATGTTCAAAAAAAAATCAAAAACGGAGACCCACAACCCCCTGTATCAAATAGTATAACACTATATAAAAATGCTACAAAAACTGCAACATAATATAGCAATATAAAAGAAAGGAAGAAAATTATTATTTCAGAATAAATAATTAAAAGTCTTTACCATTGCGAATAGATATATACTGATTAATAATTAACCTGTTACAATATTGAACTCACCACTTAACATAATTTTGCCTTTTGCAAACAATAGTAATTTTTACTAGTCAAAATATTACAAACAGATGATAGAACGAAATACGTACATACATCATTTGCAGATATATATATGATATATAATTAGATAATACATATTTTGACATCTACATGGGCAAGGAAGTAGATAACAATGATGCTGATGGTGGAAGGAAATCAACTTTGGGTGATTGTATGGTTACAAATACTGTGTTCTGTCCTCATAGAAAATGTTTTTTTACTGGCAATGGAAATTTTCTTTTCGTCGGATAATTAGAGACCTTGTTAAGAGATATTTATGCTTGTGATACTGTCCGTTCCTATCGTAAAGGTTTGCCACCCATTTTCAAGACAAAGAATAATTTGGGACGCGGAGAGCATCAGTTTTTAGTCAAATGTTGTGGGTCAGCCACAAAATGGCAGGATAATAAGCCTGCTCTGATATCATCAATTGCTCAAAATCCGAGAGAAATGAAGCTCGTGTCACGAGAAAATAAAGATGTTGAAGTTCACTGCCCAGAAGTTACCTATAATAAAATTATGGGTGGTATCGATAAATTTGATCAACTTCTAGAATGATACGCCAATGGTAAAAGATCTTGCAAATGTGGCTTAAGATCTTTTACTACCTGCTGAATATGGTAATTACATGCTTGTATGTGGCCTACAAAGCGAACGAGCGCCCTAAATCTGGAGCCTCTTATTTGGTTGTCAAGTGTGATCATCTATCCTTCCGTCTTCATTTGGCGCCACAACTTAATGGCGCATAAGCATGCAAGAAGAGTCATTGGTGGTCCAGTTCTCTTCAAGTTAAGGATGGGAGCAGTTCCTGGAGTTCCAGGAGATTTAACAACAGTGAATGTTGGCAGTCACTTGCCGCTAAAGGAAGGCGCATGGAAACGCTGCAGGCAATACAGTACTCGAGCTAAGGACAAGCGTACCCGGATTGGATGTTCAATTTGTAAAGTACAGGATGGATAATAGGATAGGTGAAACGGAATTGCAATGCAGAATTGCGCAGTCGAAAGAGGATTTCGGTAAAAAGAGGAACTACTAATAAAAAATTACTATGTGTGGATGTGAAACTTTGACATTAAAGACAGAGGATAACAATAAGCTAAAGGCAAAGGGAATATTGTTATGGAAAAGGATGGAACAGATTAGTTGGGTCGACAAAATTACATCTAAGAACTTGGAAAATTCGGTACACATAGACATTTAAATGTTATAACAAATAGAAAGAAAATCTAGATAGGGCATAAAATTAGGAGGGGGCATTCTAAAGTATGTAATGGAAGGAAGAATGGTAATGCTAATGTTAACGTCTGTTTCCTCACTCGGTAGTGATGCCAGTGACGGGCGAGTTAAGAATTTTAACCCCGAACATACTAATCCGCGGTCGAGCATCTTCCCTGTATCGTCACTGGCTTCAGCCAGATTATGGTAAGATTAGGGCTAGACCAGGGCGCGGGATTTTGATAATTTGATAAAATAGTTCATATCTATGAGACAAAAGGGAGCGCTGAGAATAAAATTTGGCCGGAAGGGCTACGTGAGTTGGTCCATCTCACGTAACTCTTAGCTCTTCCAACCAAATTTGATGCCCATTAAAAAAAATTGTTTGCATTGGAAGGAGAATATGTGAGTTTAAATACCCACACATAGTGAATCTGGTTTTCTCAAATGTTGAAAATTCATTAATTATTCAGAGGAGGGCCATTGTTTTATGTTTGAGAAATGTTGACGAGCTGTCAGTTTAAGTGCATATCATGATACATACTTTTTGACAATGAGGTGTAGAAACCATCTGAATTTTTCTGAATGACGCGCGCAATAAACTGAGGAAGGTGAGTTTAAAGATCCACTCATATGTGTATATGAAGAGAAAAGCGGAAGACCGAGAAGAGTGCAGTCGTTATTTGTCATGTAGAACCCAGTGGGCAGTGCATTACGAGAGAGATTGATTAAAAAAAAGACACACATTTAAAAAATTAAATGTCGTGTTTTTTTCTTCAATCAGGCTAATCTCTCCCTTTGCGCACTATGCACTCCAGATCAATGGAATGCATCCACTCTTCTCTGTTTTCCGCATTTCAGTTCATGTCTACATATGAGGGGATCTTTAAATCATCTAATCTGGGCCTGCCTCTTTTTAATACCATTCTGCCATTTATGACCCCTTTTAGTGAAATTGGCCTTAGAATGTGTCCTTTCCAACTCCGCTTCCTACTGCTTAATGCATTTATGAATCGGCTACCTGAACCAACTCTCCTCAGAAATTCTTCTTTTGTATTCTTTTGAGTCTAGATAATGTAGGGCCTATATATATATATATATATATATATATAATATATATATATATAATATATATATATATATAATATATATAATATATATGTTATATATATATATAAATATATATATACATATATATATATATATAGATCAAAGTCGAATTTTAATGATCTTGCAGAATTAGTAAAACAGAGTAGTGTTATACTGTTTTACTAATTCATCAAGATCATTAAAACTCGGCTTTGATCAAGTCTTCTTCGAATGATCTTTATGAATTAGTAAAACAGTATAACACTACTCTTTCATCTCTACTTGATAAGCATGCACCTCTAACTACCAAGAAGCTTAAAAATCTTGGTACACCTCTGATCTGAGATAACCAAAGGCTGCATACTGTAGAGCTGAAAGAAAGTGGCGTCATACCCATTCCAATTTTTGGGAAACTGTTTCCAATTTGCAACACAAGATTTATCGTACTGCTATTGCTAACGCTAAGACTGAGTACTACTCCTCTTTGGTCAGTAAGGCTGTGAAAGTCAAGAGGTTATGGAAAACTAAAATAGGTCTAACTAAAAGGTCATTAACATGACCTTTTAGTTAGACCTATTTCTCCTTCTCTTCCTTCTACTCCTGTTGAGTCACATCCTGAGCAATTTCCCAGTTACTTTGGTGATAGGATAAACAATCTTAGAGCATCTATCTCTCCAGCTCCGCACTCTACTCCTCATACTCCAGTATAGACTCATTCCAAGGATGAGCTTTCTAATTTCACTCCATTTGCAATTGAAGAGATTACCTAATTTTTTTTAGACGTTCCAGCCACACATTCTGACTTGGACCCTATCCCAACCTCTCTTTTAAAGAAGTGTAGTCACATACTTGCTCCTGTATTAACACTGATTGTTAATCTCTCTCTCTACTGGCATATTTCCTCACGCTTTTAAGCTTGCAGTAATTACTCCATTGCTCAAAAAGCCCACACTGGATAAGGAATCATTGTCAAATTACAGGCCTAATCTAATCTGTCGTACATTTCTAAACTCACTGAAAGAATTGTTCTTCAGAGGCTTTCTACTCATCTCTCCTATAATGATCTATTTAATAAACATCAAGCTGCTTATGCTAAGCATCGTTCAACTGAAACGGTGCTTCCATCTGTGTGCAATTCTTTTGTTAATGCCATGTGCACACAACGCTTAACTGGTATGCTTGATCTTTCGGCCGCTTTTGATACCATTGATCACAATATTCTTCTGGAACGACTTTCTTCCTGGTTCGGTATTCCTGGAATTGTTATTGATTCGTTTTCCTCCTCTCTAATGGATCGTTCTTTTAGTGTGAAAGTGATGGAGTACATCTCTTCGCCTTCCCACTTAAAGTATGGTGTGCCTCAAGGCTCCGTTCTTGGTCCTATCCTCTTCAACCTCTATACGACACCCTTAAGCTCACTGATCTCTTTTCATTCTATTGATCATGAACTATATGCTGATGACACTCAAATGTACACTTGTTTCACCCCTAACTCCTGCTCTAATGGCGAAACCATCCTGCAACAAAGTTTTCAGTCTTGGATGTCTGCTAATTTTTTGCACATAATCCATCTAAGACTGAATTCTTGTTGGTTGGGACACCTCAACAGCTTCCGAAGCTGAATGGGAAAACTCTTTCGCTATCTTCGGATATTACAATAACAACTGTTTCTTCTGTGAGAAATCTCGGTGTTATCCTGGATAAGCACCTAACCTTCCACGAACAAAACTAAAACTTCACAAGCATGTTTCTTTCATATCCGTGATCTTCGTCGAATACGTCTATATTTGTCACGTGAGACAGCAGCTACAATTGGTGCTGCTCTTGTGCAATAGAAATTAGACTACTGGAATTCCCTTTTTTTATATCTCACTGGCTGTGAGATAAATCGATTGCAGTTTGTTCAGAATTCTCTTGCGCGAGCAATTTTTTTTGTAATTCCAAATACTCACATGTTTGGCCCATTTTAAAGTCTTTGCACTGGATAAAGATTTAAAGAGCGTATCATTTACAAAACTACCTCGTTAACCTATAAGTCCATCACCATCCCTGGACAAACTTGTATGTCTCATTTGATTAAAGTGATACAGCACATCGGCCTTTGCTTTCCTTTGCAACTCCATAGGCAGTTGAAGACCTATTTTTTCAATCTCTCTTTTCTATCCAGAGTCCATGAGCAGCGACTTGCACCTAAACCTCCTTTTCTAAAGAAAAGTATAAGAATTAAAGTATAAGAATCAGTCCAAAGTAAAGAATTCGCTTTATTTTGGCCTGATTATCTGGATTTTGGAATTTGCACTGTTTTTGGACCTTCCTTTTGCTCGCAGCATTGATTTCGTCTTAATAGTGCTCGATGTTGTCATTGATGACTGAAGCACTCTAATTGTTGTTATTATATATATATATATATATATATATAATATATATATCTATATATATATATATATATCTATATATATATATATATATATATATATAATAGAGAAGCACATCCTTTGTGAAGGGAACAAAGGTAATCAAATCACTTATACTTTAAGAGTGTATTTAAGGAGAGAATGACCTGCACCGCTATTGAGACGCACACCACCGAGAAAGTCGTTACTCTTTGCTCTGCTGAACTCCCATACACTGATTTCTAGACACGATTCCTCTAGACTGGCCACACCTGTGAAAGTCACCGTGTGATTGAAAATCGGATTCAGGTCATTTTTCACAATCATAGATTTGCGGGACACTCGTTGAGGTAGTAGGCGACTGAAATAATAAAATTTTATGGTATTATATACATTATATATATAATGCTATTTACAAATAGCATTACGAACAAACCTTATCAAGGTAAGAACTAATGTTAGCGAATGCTCCCTCATAAATTCAATCATATCAATTTTTAAAGTGACCTGCGAGCTTTGAATTTGAACCTCCTAATTTGATCCGTCGTCGAATATGTTATGGACAGTGAAACCGGCACCAACCAGTGTATTGTACTGTATATTTACTAAAAATTTGCGTTAATCTTTTAGATGCTCAATTTTAAGAGAGATTGTCGGCGATATGGCTGTCATGTTAGAGAGTACTCCTCAAAATGCTTCATGATTTTGTAATTGGACTCTTTCAAAAAGTCATGAATCACAAAAACTCCAGCGAAATTCACATTCTCTGCATCTTGCATGTGTCGTACGGAAACGATTTAGCTCATCCCAAATTCCTCTTTGTAGATAAATTTCTGAAAGCTCTCGAGGAATATATAGAATAAACAGAGAATATTTACATTAGCAGCTGAACACTACACGGAGATTTAGACAAAAAGGACACCGCTGACTGCAAATGAGATTTAGACACCGCTGCAACTTCTTCGGTTGCTTCTCATATCTGCTTGTATTTGTGAATGTACGTATGTGATGTGAACTATATAAGCTTAGTCCACTTGTTAACAGAGGGAGTTATTTAGTTGCTAATGACTATGATTGTAATTGGTCTTTAGGTTCTCTGTCTCTTGTTTCTTTACTATTTCTTTATATTTCTCTGACTATTCTTTCTATGAACTTCTTACAACTTTCCTTGGTACGTTACCAGTAGAGTATTGAAAGTTTCGCAGCGAACTGTGGTGTACAATTGGTTTAATATATGTAAGTAGAGACCTTTTTAAGAAGAAATACTAACAGTGTAATAAGAATATAATATAATATAAAAATATGTTATTTATTGAATATTTTTCACGAAAATAAGACTGAACTTTAAAAATAAGATATATAGTTGATTATAGTTCAATTAAATGCTTGTTTTTTTCTATAGTAATACAGTACCAGGAGTAGTCGCTCGCTTACCTGCGTACACTATTTCTACCCGTAGTAATATAACTAACCTTCGCGCAATAGTTATTCAGTTTCTCTCTCAATTTAAAGAATTTGAGAGAGAGACCTCCCTCAATTTCGCGAGAGATCTCCCAAGAGATCTCTCTCGCTCTGAACCCGACTTTGATAAATTAGTGACTTGTAAATTTAGTTAAATTTAGTGAAAATTTAAGTTACAGTGTAATTATTAGGACGTAGAATGTGTGAACCCAAGAACTGACGAGAGTTAGAATAATGTTGTGATAATGAAGTGTTCATAAGGTGTCTGACGAGCGAAGTGCAGTAAAATAGAGTTATTACCCGGTACTCTACTTTATAACGATACAGAGTACGGAAAGCTTAACATGTTTACTGCCGGCAATTATAATTGATGCTGCACCCGTGGTGCCGACTGTTATATTTCTGAAACTAATGAAGCAAAATTCAAATATTTTAGGCTATATCTACTTAGGCTATATCTATGGATAGTACTAGACAGTCGCCGATGGAACTTAGTCCTCAACCAAAACATGTTTCAGATCAGATGTTGAGCGATTCCTGCATCCCTCTGAAAGCGATCCGCAGATCACCGAAGCCAAGCCAAATTAAATGAAATGCTGGAGAAATTCTCTTCGTTGGGGTCAGGTCTGTTATTGGATCAACTTGGAGATGTACCCCCAAAGTAGCATCATATGATCCAATAGGTGATTCGTCCTACATTTCAACGCCTAAATTTATCACCGATAAAATTCATCAATATTCACATTTGAAGCCATCATCAATGTTAAAAGTAATCATGTAGAGTGCTTTTTGTTTGTATAGTCTCCGCGGTGTAAGTCAAAAACAAAAATTAAAATGTAAAAATCTAGATCGTCCCAAGCAATAACAATCTCACCTCACAAATATAAAACCACTGACATCCAATGCCCGGTCCGTATCGACTAAATTGCCAAATTCGAAAATCCAAATCCAAATATTAGCATTGTCGTTTTTAGTTACATTGAAAACGACCAAGGTACATATTCACTGTTTCCAAAAAACTTCAGCAAACATCAAGACCGTCCAAACTATGTCAACTTCCTACTTTTAATCAGCACAGATCAAAATGCAGATCCAATCAGGCATTATGTCATTAATCAACAATTTAAACCGTCTCTTATATCAGGTAAAACAAGGGACATTATAACCCTGTAGGCACTGTCTCCACCACTTCTCTTCCGAAATATTCCAAAATGATTATCAACAAGACTGCGGGAGGAAACCAGCTATTTCCTTTCTATTTCCTTTCGTCTCACCAAGTTAGAGTCAGCGGCTAGTAAAAGCTTTGTAATAATGCTCCTGCATTATTTTAGATATCTGGATGATGTTGCTGATTGATTGGAAGAGCTGGAAGTAGCTGAGTTCCCTTTCGCTGAGGATATCATTTGAATGAACTGAGACCATTGGACAGAGACCAAACAATATATTAAAGTTCAAAGAAAATATCCACAAAAAATATAAAGTCCCTTTTGTCCTCTATTGCGATTTTTAATCCTTCATTTCCGAAACTGATGATGTATATATACACGCTTTGCATCTTACATGCATGCTACTACAATAATGTTGAATACAAAGCGAATACACAATCAGAGGCGAAAGATGTGATGGACAATTTTTAAGCCACGCTTTATAATAGATATATCTATCAACGATCTAATCTATATCTATCAACGATAGAATTATAGTTTTGTCTAAGTTTTTCAGATGCATGCTGCTGCAGTAATATAGAATATAAAAAGCATACACGTATAACGGCGAAAGATGTGATATGTAATTTTTGCACCACGCTGCACGAGATCGATGATGAAATTTTTAGTATATTGAAAGAAAATGTCCCCAATAACAAAATGAACGAAGGTGAATTTTGCCTGAATCGTAATTCTGATATCAGCACCTTTTGTCTAAAAGCATTTGTACGGAAGATCAAGCACACCGCCACATTCGTCGCTGATTGTTGTAATATTTGCAATTTAAAATTGAAACCAGTCAAATTTAGCTCGAGGGGTTGGGACAAGAAGAATAAGAATCAAGTGTACGTGGAGCAAGGATGCTATTACCAGAATGACGGTTAAAATGTAAAGATGAAAAACTTTGTCCCGGTCGTCTTCCAAAATTAAAGAATTACGAGACACACCCATTATAAAATATTTTACAATCGGATTTACTAGCTGAATTATACACAATTCGAGAAGTTATCAACAAGTAGGAAAAATTCATTTCAGTCTGAATTGGGAATCTAAGAATCTTAGATTTTTGACAATTCCCCACCGGCTCCCTCGATTCACTTATTGAATGCCTCAAGAGGGACGACGAGTCAAAATTGTCCAAACTCGTCGTCATTTCTCAGACCTTCCTCCAGATCTAAATCTAAAAGATCCGTTATCTCTTATCTAAAACGAATCTAAAAGATCCGTTATCTTGAGGAAGGGTGTGTATCCCTACGATCACGCTCAGTTGGTTTGGATATTGTGCGACTTCCAGGATATGCGAGGATATAATGACCTCACGGACTTTCATTTGTTCTTTCACGTCTTTGGTCTATCGTTCGATGTCAGCCTAAAGATGACCAAGGCAAAGATCGAGCTCCTTACAGAGCCCCCCCCCTGTCTCCTGCTTTTCTTCGTGGCGACGTATTTATGATTACTCATTATTACTCTAAAGCGAGTAATCCATAATAGTCTACAAAACTACAACTACAAGGTACCCCATTCACATATCTAATATTATGAGGCGATAACCTCTACTGTATGGTAATTTTCCATCGCCACCCCATTAGAAATTGTCAAGTTTTAGCTAGGGATGAAATTGGGTCCATCGATTTGGCGCACATTCCGGAATATTCTGATACAGGTTTCATGCCGGAAGTGGACAAGGAATTCCCCAACGAGCTATAAGAGTTTACAATGACCAGCTATTAGTCCCTGAAAATATTTTTACCCCCAAATCCTTCCTATCCCTTCAGCGACTGGAACTGTTGCATAATTTAGGCGAAAAACAAAATTCGAAAATTGAAGATTTGGTGAAGAATTTCTTGCAGTCCCGACACGTACTCCAATACAGATATTTTAAAAATTTTATACAGAAGTATCTGGTTTGCGGGCAAATTCATTCGGTTCCCATCTCTAATAAACATTAGAGATGGGAACCGTTCCCATCTCTAATATACATTAGAGATGGGAACCGAACCGAATCCGAACCGAACCCTAAAATCTGGAATTTTAGCCGAATCCGAACCCAGACTCTGGCCGAACCCGAATCCAGACTCTGACCGAAACCGAACTCAGACTCTGGCCGAACCCGAACCGACCACTAGCTTCGTCCAAACCGATTCGAACCGATCTCTTGAAGTTCCTTTCTCCTTCGCCAGCTATATATTAGTTTTTGTATTTACATATCTTACAGTATCTAACAGCATATATTCAGATAAGACTGGTTCCGACAAAAATTGTAAAACTAATAGCAGATAGCGATACGAAGGAATGGTTGCGGGAAGCGAGACTGGTCTACAGAAGATTATGGATAGTCTGAATGATACGCCATTCAAATATGGAATTAAGATTAACATTAAAGATACAAAAGTGATGAGAGTATTCAAGAATAGAGGTGAAGTCAATTATATAATAATTGTTACGAAACAGGAACAGGTACGGAGTTCCAAATATTTAGGTCATATTATAACAGATGATAACAGGGAATGTGAGACTGAAATGTATAGTAGGAATGCATAAGAAAAAAAAGAAATAAGATAACAAGTCTACGATAATAGGAAAGAGCTTTTAACAAAAAGTCTAACGAAAGACACTAAGATAAAGATCGCGAAAACCTAGGTATGGACCTCTCTATTATTTGGGTGTGAAACTTGAACATCAAGGAAAGAAAATATCAGGAAACTAGAGGCATTGGAAATGTGGATATAGAAAAAATGAAAAGGATTAGCCGGACTCAAATAAACCATTAGTTTCAAATTTGGAACAAGGGGAATTATGAAGTTTCGTACTGGTTCAGTTCAAAGTAAACGTGTGATATTGTGATCATTTTACTGTGGCAACACACGTGTTCACCAAATCGTCCTTATTTGTCATTTTTATGTTAATAAATTGCACTTTGTCTCTGAAATGTCAATATTAGCCAAGACATTCTACTTAATTTTAAACGTTTCAAATATATCGGCCTAGTGACAAAATGTGTTTTAAATTGATGAACTATTCACTGATTATAATCATGAAGAATTTCTCATCCACAGTAATAAAGCTAAATATCTATTTTATGAACATTTGTTGGTCAACTTCCAATATTTTAAGAAATATTGAAATGTTGTGCAACTTAGATGGCAGTTTAAGAGATGTCCATGCCACTGTAGATAATAAACTATCCCTATGCAGGTTCCATTTAAATGTTGCGTACTGACAAACTATAGGGAACTACGAGAGGTGTCGGGGTTTCAACTACCGACTCGGCATCTAGCCTCCTTGCCCACAGTAAACTCGGATTCATTTATTTTTTTCGAGTCCAACGATTGAATAACACAAACACAATTTTCAGAGAATTCCCGACTAACTGAGTTAATATCTTATGGTTACAGATCTTAAGGGACAACTGGGAGGGCGCGACTCCACAACCATGACACAAGACTCCGGGAAAACGTGCCGATCTGCATTGTACGAATCCTTATATAGTCACAGGGACATACAGAGATGGACAGAGAGAGACATCTGCTTCTCTCCATAATCAAAGACTTAGGCATGCCTCGCTCAGTCTTATGCGAGCATCAGAGGAACACGGACAGAGACCGCCAGACCATGAACCACTGAGCAATTGGACATGGATTATCAAATGTGGATTATCGTTATGAATTCTACAAATAATGGATTACCTTTACAACACAATTCATATACATAATTATAAACCGGTAAGTTACCAGTTGTTTGATTATGTTGCTAAAACACACATTGATTAACTTCACACATTGATAAAGTTGATAAAAACATTACTTGCTAATGTTAAAGTTGATAAAAACATGTCTTGAAAAAGTTAATGATGATATAACATGCCTTGATAGAGTTGATGTTAATAAAATCACACCTTCTTAATAATAACGTTGATTTAAAAATGACTAGGTAAAGGTAAGTTTGATAAAAGCATGAAAAGGTAAAGTTAAAATTGATGAAAGATATTATTGGTAAAGTTGATAAAAAGTTGACTTGGTAAAGTTATGTTGATAAAAACATGGCGTAGTCAAATAAAATTTGTTTAAAAATTGCCCTGGTAAAGTTCCAGTTGATAAAACGATGATTTGGTAAAGGTAATATATCAAAATACACCTCAATATTAATGAAGATGAAGATAAAGTTGATAGAACCACACCGTCATAAAGTTGTTAAAAACATGGCTTTGGTAAAGTTAAAATTGATAATTTGGTAAATTACCTTTTTTATAAATTTTATTTTATTTTTAAGTTGAAAAATTAACTTGGTAAGTTTCAAGTTTTTAAAAAGATGACTTGGTAAATTTAAAGTTGATAGAATCAAACCTTCAAATTAAAAAGTTGATAAAAGTATGACTCGATACAGTTAAAGTATAAAATAGTTATATTGGCCGCGATGCGCCTTTGTGTAGGAATTTCGGTTCCCCCAGCGCGGTAGGAGAGCGAGGGAACTACTTCTACTAACACGCTATTTTTGCGACGTTTGTAACTGCATCGTTTTAGCTTCATCTTCATTATAAAATTTTTCATTTTAACTTCATTTAGAATCATTTAAGCGTAGGGGTAACGTCATGAAGTTTTAAATGACAAATCCTGAGGTGATTTGAATCCTCGTGGGTTCGAATCCCGGCCGCGCTGATCTGAGAGTAAAATCTCGGACATTCACTAGACTGGTTATACAGAAAATGGTCTAAATTGCCTAACGGATTAAACATGTGGTTTTAAAAGTGAAAGATATCAACATAGTTTCACTATAATGCGTGTTTTTTACATCTGGGTACATGCTGCGTATAAGGAATATTTTTAAGTGCGCAATTATGTTGCAAGATAGATCATGAATCAGCGTAAAATATGAACTCAACTTACTACATATCGCATAATAACTGATAACTGAGCAAATATATCGTTATCAATAAGGCAGTACCTCAAATGTGCAGAAAAGATAATTGATTAAGAATAATGAAAAATCTTGTTAGAATCATTTAACAAATTATTGAAGTTTACAGTTTTGTGAAAAATTGTAGTGAATTTGAAATAATGTATTGCTTGTATTCCTTTGATGATGTTTTAATAAAATTGACAAAATCATACGTCCATGAGTTGCGACAAGTGCATAAACTTCCTTTTTCTTTAATTTTCTTTACATATTGAATTTGAACCGTTATTGGACTTTCTTTTTGCTTTCCGGCTTGTTTTTGTCTCAACAGTGTTCGTGTTCATTTATGACTGTATCACTGTCAGAGTAACTGCGTAATTTAGTATTTGTAAAATATTAAATATCAGTAACAATAGTAATAACATCAACAATTAGCTATCGTAATTATTAATGTTATTAAATATTAAATTACGCAGTTCCTCTAACAAACTCTCGTGTTACTGTCAACAACGAGTCTTAAAAATAATTGCAGAGTCCTGCATACAATACCTTGACACATTATTAAACTAATAATTATTAATATTCGCGCTTTTGAACCTAATTTTCAAAAGATTGTTCATAAACACAATTGCTAAGTAGCCATTAATAATATATGCAGTAATATATTTGTAATTTATGTTACTTTTCTTGAAAGGCAGAACATTAATAAAAACTATATATCGTATACTATCCAATAGTGTAAATAGATTAGATAGCCAAAGAATAAATATTATTATAGCTAATAATAATATAATAAAGTTCCACTATTACTATCCATAAATAGTATAGATATGTATTAACCATTTACAGAATATATTTGATTGCCCTCCTGGCTTGAGACTACAAAGTCCTCTAGCTTGTCTTATGATCACTTGCAAATCCCCTTTGTTGTGCAATTTGGATGTAGCATTTTTCTCCGAAGCTTCCCCTCTCTGCCACTTCACGGCCAACAACAACTCACCAGAATTCACCAAACTCAAAACAGACCTCCATTTCTGTTAACATATAAAATAACTCTGAGAATTAAGTTCCTACACTAATTTTAAACATGAACATTAACAACTGAAAATTTAATAAAGAGCTAATGAATGAGCTACCGCGAATTTGGAAATTTGCATTTCCATAGAGCAACAGAAGTTAGTTAGTTTGGTCTTTTAGAAATGAGAAATGAGTGTGACCAAGGATGGATTTTTGAAATGGAGTAAATTTATTTTATTGTAACATTTGTTACAAGGGCTCTGGCAAGACGAAGTTTACATGACGAAAGTTAGAAGACACGAAAAGGTGTCAATTAATAATAATAATAATAATAATATTTAATCAATTAATTAATATTTAAACACATATATAAATATATTATTATTATATTAATATTTACACTCATGATTTAGCACTATGTCTTCTTAGTATTCAAATCCGTTTCCAACTGTTGCCGAAAATTCAGCTCAATTTAGCTACGTATTTTAAGCCGTATTAGACAAAGAAGACCCTTCACGATCTATCATTTCTGCTCAAACCTTAGGAAACAATTGATATATGAAGAAATCCTTAAACAAAAGTTGAACTTTCGGAGTTGGAAAATTCAAATTCAGGAGTTCGGGAGTTCAGGAAGGAGTCGAAAAATCCATTTTGAACTGCTAAATCCAGATATAAAGTCCAAGTAACTCAAATAAAAAAAATTATTAAATAATATGATTAGTTGTGCTAAAAGATTGTATTACAAAATCTAATCTTGCAGAATCAGAAATCATGGAATCCTGAAATCATGGGTAGCCTTTATTACTTGCTTGATCGCACCATTCCCAAATCACTACACTTTACCACCTCACCATCATCTCGTGTGACCTCTTTTCATAACTTTTCGATGACAAAATTACCATATTTTGTAGCTCTGATGACTTCCAACTCAGAATTTCGGAAGAAATACACAATTTTATTCTCTGCTCCACCGATTCATGTTGCTGCCTTTTTTGTTATTACTGCAATAGTACTGAAATCCTGTATTGATATTTTAGTAGCTCCTATTGCATACATATTTATCCTCTCACTCTCAGAAGGTATTTTTCCGACCTCCTTCAAATTAGCAGTTGTATCTCCTTTGCTAAACATCAGTATCAATCCGCTTTTAGAAAACTCCATTCTACTGAAACCGTTCTTCTTCGTATTCATTATGATCTCAGTTAGGCCATTAGTAGTAGACCGGTTTCTGAATTGCTTCTTGTAGATCTCTCTGCTGTCTTCGATACAATTGACCAAAGCATTCTAAAAAAATAGGCTTAAATCCTTTTTGGCATTCGGGATTCTGTTTTTTTCCTTTCTCACATGATATTCACTGAGGGGTTAGCGCACTTGGTTTAGCTGCGCGTCAATTATCGAAGTTTAGCTACATCGACCTCGGTTAGTACTTAGTCGGTGACCACCTTGGAAGACCGAGTGTTGACCGCTTAGGAAGAAGAAATCCCATGGTGATGGTAAATTCGCGCCGGCTGCAATTGATGCGCAATCAAAAGGCACCGATTACTAATAACCCATGGAAATCAAGGAGGAAATGGGTCTTAAACAAGCATCTGTGCTTTCTGACGCAGTGTGCCGTTATATATATATATATATATATATATATATATATATATATATATATATATATATATATATATATATATATATATATATCTCATGTCGCAAACAATCGGTCGGTAAAGCTCAAATGGTTCTTCTGAACTACACTTCCATTGCGGTATTACCTAAGGTTCAGTTGCTCTCCTATTTATATGACTAATTTTGCTCAGCCCAATATTAATTTTCACTTCTTTGCAGGCGACAAGATTCATAGCTAGCTCAGCTTTGTTGTATATATCCTCTTCCCCGTGTTGTGCTCGGGTGAGGTTGGACCACTGCTGAATAGGGCAACCGCAAACAATCTGCCGCGTGTACATAAAGAGGCGATAAAGGCAAGAGCTGAGGTAGGCAAGAGGGGACACACCTCACCATGAAATATTTTGCCTCAGGATTAAATTGTAATTAATCAACCTAACCGTGGAAGGCAACGGGAAACCAATCAGAAGCCATATTTTTCCCAAGCTCTAGGCTTCATAAGGTATGGATAAGGCATATGCTTTGTGAAGAGATTAACTTGTTAATCTAAGGAGTGCTTAAATGGAGAGAGAAGGTAGAATTTGAGTATGAATATGAACCTGCCACTTGGCAGTGGACTGAAGAAGAGATCTCTTCTGCTTGTCGAGCTTATTTCTTTCAGATTCGTCGGAATAGACAAATACGTCCACCCCTTACTAGAAATTCAGCCACTATCACTGCTATTATTCAAACTCAGCTACTGTAAAAACTACTATTACTACTGCAACTACTATATTCATTATTACTGGTTACCTTTCATCTTCATTAGAGAAGAACCCATGTTATAATGATTTATTACATGGGTTACCTTTGTTCTTCACACAATCTTTTAAAGCACGTCCAAAATTCTCATATACGTGTCGTTTGCAAGTACTCTCGACCGATATGTAGCGTGCTCTGGGGACGTCACAGACATTATCCTTTGATGAGGAAAAAACGTCAAACTTTAACTATTATTTTTCTTTTCCCCCCTATAATTAGAATATAATTGGTAACTTGACATGTCTCTGGACGTTTTGGATGAGTATGCTCTTTACTTCCTATTCCTGAGGCAGGGTTTAGCTACAATTTAATTCAGTTTTGCGATGAAATCGATGAATTCTTGTATTCGCTCATTTTTTTAATTGAAGTTTTTATCTATCTAGGATTAAGATAGATTCTATTTTCACATCATTATGCTTGGATGATGTGAAAAAACCATCTTCGCACACAGTTCTGGTTTTCACAAAAATTCATCAAATGACCAGGTGTTTTCTTATTCTTATTTTTTATCTGTATTTAATCGAGGAGCTTGAACAATCTCAACCATTTGTAATCAGTTGATGACATGAATACTCTCATTTGAACTTAAGTGTATTATCTATTATAAACACACACATTTATCTGTTCACATATTTGAATTAATTTAACTCATCTGAAAAAACGCTGAATCACTCACCCCACCGCCCTCTGCCTGTAACTTGTACCACCTTTCTCCACTCTCTCCACCAAACGACTGTTCTCTACCCAGCGGAATCACAACGTCCGCAAGAAAAGCGTTACTTTTCAACTGCTCATAATGCCACACAGATACCCACATGGTTCGTGTTCTGAGCTCCTCAGCAGATATGTTATACTGTAAATCCATCAATCAGTGATATTAGCAATTAAAGATTTATTACTTACCAAACCATCAATGAAATCAGAAAAAAACATTATCTCATCGATGGACTAATTCTATAATTTCTTCAATCTGTGAAAGGAAGCACATTGCAGGCTTGACAGAATGTATAGTTCTACAATCAATCAACTAAAATCACAATATTTAATATTCATAGATAGTTTGTAAATAATCTTTTTATTTTTGAAAAAATTTTCCCAATTTTTAATTCTGCATAATTGACAGTAAATTGTCATTCAGAAATTAAGATTGGATCAAATTTTAGCCAAGACTATTCCGCTTGATTATAAAAAGTTTAGGAATAATGACAAAATTTACTTTTTAATTGATGAGGCATTCTATTTGCTGGTAAAAATCAAAGAGAATATGTCAGATACAGTAAGAAAACTGAATATGTATTTTATGAACCTTTGGCAATCAACTTAGAATATTTTAAGAAATGCACAAGAATAAAGGCTACCTTTCTTTTTTCGTTGTTATATTTTTACTCAGGTGAAAAATGTGGCAGTTAACATGACTTCATGTTTTGTTTTAAATCACATTTACCAAAATACTTTTTAAACATGTTTATTTTAACCATGTTTATTACAACTTGATAGGTAATATGAAAGAATTGCAGCATTATCCGAGTCAAATCATTCCTTTTTCTTTGTTTTTTTTAAAAATTTAATTTAAAATGCCCTGGGCTGTAAAGGGCCCTGGGCTAAAAAATAAGATAAAAGAGACTTTATTTAATTAAGTTTTTAAAAAAAGCGATTAAAATAATTCCTCTGCACTCTGGGAAGCCGCTTTAGCCAAAGTGCCACTGAAGCAGACTGCATTGAATCGCTGGAGAGCAATAGACAGTCGCTGCCACAGAAAAGATTTTTCGCGCTTATCACCAGTAATGGCGCTGGTCCTCCTGCCTATTTCGTCAATAAAGTCTGATGCGAGAGAGTTGGGCCCCAGGCTCTCAAAGGCAATAGGCATGAAGATATAGCCAGAGATTTCGGCACACTTCAGAGTTTTCCTATTAGCCGCGGCCTCTGCTGCAACACCAGCAGCAGCTCAAGAAAGGCCGAGATTGCTAATTGAGAAAGTGTCCGTAACACTGACGTCCCAGCTAACACACTTCCCCTCTGCCCATGGTATTTTAAAGACACCGTCTTTACCATCAGTGCGGATCAATCCCAGGGGCTCTTTAAGGGCTGGGATATTCGCTCGACTCAGGGCGCGCCAGATCAAGTCGTTTATGAACTGATGTCTGCTGATTCTGCAGGCACTACGCTTGCACGACAGGCCGTGAATGCCTAACGCATTAACTGAGACACCACAAATGCAATTGTGTGGCTCACATAAGGTAGTGCCCAGACGAAGACCGGCCGCGACTCTGACTGCTTCGTCGTCCAGACGGAGGCCGCATGATGAGATTGGTAAAGCCTTGATCCAGTCTCCATTATGGGGGGCCGACACTGCGAGCAGCCACGCCTTTTCTTGTGGCAAAAGTGCCTTCGCAAGGAGTTCCGTGTGCCAAGCAGTAGTGACCTTTGAGTCCCAAGCCGTTTTGCTATTAGCCGTCATACCGATTGGAGGTTCGGAAATAGACAGAGCAGTCCAAATGCCCTGAATCTTGGATATATCCAAGTCGGGAATTTGAAAGAATCCGGAAAGGATTGAATCCTGTAGAACGCCAGTCCCCGCGGCTGAAGCCAAAAAGGCAGTAGGTGCCAGCGACGAGACAGAGCGTATACCCAATCCTCTGTAGCATATTGGCAGGCTAGCCTGAATCCATTGAGCTTCGTTAACATTAATATTAACGATGCTACTGAGCGACTTTCGCATGATGGAATCATAATTCTTCAATGCTGGATGACCCGCACATGGAGAGACACGCAATAAGTATATACTTATTGCGTGTCTCTCCATGTGCGGGTCATTGCGAAGCTGTGTAGGTTCTTCAAAACTCATATGAGTTTTGAAGAACCTACACAGCTCCGCAATATCGATAGAGCGTCGTGTGCGGAGATGAGCTTCAACCGGCTCGCGGCTCTCTCTAGTTTAGAGCACTGAGTATTGAGTGCCAAATCCATAGCTTGACCCGTCTGCAATGGAGCTCCAACTAGATTGGCTTCGACAGACTTTACACGAATGAATGTATTGATGGCCGGAAAGATACTGTCGGATCGAGTGGTAATGAGCTCACATTTATTTATATTCAGGCTTAGCCCCAAAGCCTTTCCCGTAACCATCAGCCTTGAGATATCATCCGCCACGGTAGACTCAACCCCGCCCACAGTTATGTCGTCTAAGTAACCTATTTTCAGAGAAGAAGATAGCGACTGGAGCAACGGGTGTATTGTCAAACTGAACAGGAGAGTGCCCAAAGGGTCACCCTGTTGAGCGAAAAACTCTTGGCGAGCGGATGAATTACTGAAGCTCAATCCTTCTGTTGGCAGAATGACGAGGCTAGGGTTGGCTAATAAATAATAAAAATCGCGAAAAAGCAATGTTAAGTGCGCGAAAGGTAAACAAACGCAGCCAGCACGGACCTCCCAGAGCAGAGAATTCACTCCTAACTTGAATTGAACTCTTGTGAGATGGAAAGCAAGCCGAATCCTAACCGAACCCGACCCCATGTTTGAAGGAAACCGGACCGAACTCTCAAATTGCCAATTGCTAACCGAACCCGAACCGAAACGAACTTTCATTTCCAACAAACCGAACCGAAAAGAACTCTCAAATTGCCAACTGCTAACCGATCTCTCGTTTACAACGAACAGAACCGAACCCGAACTTTGGAAATTCATAAAATTCTCATCTCTAATATATATATATATATATATATATATATATATATATATATATATATATATATATATATATATATATATATATATTTGTGGCCAAAAGTGGCCAAAAGTTTGGCATAAGACGCTTATTTTCATACAATTGTTCTTTATTCGCGGAAAAACTGAGCAGATAATTTTGGTAAACCATAACTTCGTGCAGTTTTGCGTTCAGGGACATATTCCTGAAGTTATTATCCTAAATATTTGGACAATGGGCATCATGGCTCGGTGCTGAGGCTTATTGGTGTGTAGGCCTATCTCCATGTGCAGGAAAGGCCCGAGCAGTGTTGTACGCACAGACTTGTCATAGACTACACTGTCCCAGCTCCCTAAACTGAAGAGCTATTTTTTGTAACTTGTATTTGGCTATCCAGCTTCCATATACGAGCTGCTTATCCCCTGTGCATTTCATAGTCTTCAATTAAAAGTCCAGCAACTGGAACTAACTCAGGCATCCGAAACATCCGTCGCTCTCAGCCTTACTCAACTACATTTTGTGAGAAAATTCATAATTTACCGAATTTTAGTCAGCATACTATCTATAAAATATAAATTAAATAATTAGTTTTCTAGTAATTAGCCAATTCTGACTCATTATAATCAGTTCCCGTAGTTCTACGTACATGATTACATTGAGGATTAAGATTTAATGATGGTCAGAGGCCTTGAAATATCGATTGAAAAGAGGGCGAAGAAGAAAATTTTGAATGAGCAGAAGCATTCTCCTACAAGAATAGCCCATATATTAGGTAAATATTAATCGGCAGTTAACAGGGAGGTCTCGCAAGGATGAGGGAAAGAGGAGGTTTGACATCAATACCTCGTTCTGGACGTCCACGTGTTACAACCCTGGCAGCAGACCGTCTCATGAGACGAGCCTCTGTGGCTCACCCAACCTGGTCATCTCAGCGCATAGCGCTAGAGTTCAACCCAATGCCTTCACCTAGGACTGTACGAAGGCGTTTGTTAAAGGATTTCAACCTGCCAAGTCGGACAACAGCTAAGAAGTGCCACCACAACAAGAACAACATCAAGGACAGAGTTGCTTTCTGCAAGAAGTACAAGGACTGGAGTTCTGTAGACTGGAAGAAAGTCATTTTTTCTGTCGAGGCTACATTTTCTCAGTTCTCCTCGTATGTGAGGCAAGTGAGAAGACCAACTAATAAGAGATATGACTCCGTATACCTGCTACCTGTAGTCAATCAAGCGCAAACAGTGATGGTTTGGGCGAGCTGCAGCACACAAGGGCGCGCTGGAATATGATTGATGCCTAATGGTACGACTATAAATCTCAAAGTGTATATGACCATTATGTAGCAGAAGCTTCCTGCACATATGGGGATACAAGGCTGCACCATATTTCAACATGACGGAGCTCCTAGTCACAGAGTAGCCACGGTAATGAGTTGGCTGGAGGACAACAACATCCAGATCCTTGGTCCCTGGCCTGGTTCCAGCCCTGATCTAAATCCAATAGACAATATGTTGACCCACATTAAGAGAAGGGTTGCACAACACAATCCTACCTCGGAACAGTCCCTAATTGATTGCATCAAGGCTGTGTGGACAACACAAGTGACCCAAATCTATTGCAAAAAACTGTTAAATTCTATGCCTCAACGTATTGATGCAGTACTTGCTGACAAAGGAGGTCACAATAAGCACTAGACTGGTCATATGGAATGGAAAATGTAGTTAGAACCCTCTAGGATAAATATGAGCTGAAAGATAATTCATAACTTTAAGGTCACTGTAGTAATTAAGTTTGAAAGAAGAAATTTGTATTAGTTTCCGGCCTATGCCAAACTTTTGGACATGACTGTATATATATCTATATGCCATGTATATATATACATATATATATATATATATGTATATATATATATATATATATATATATATATATATATATATATGTATATATATACATGGCACATTTGTCCTATACTCTTATACTATATATGTATACTTGTTTTAACCAACGCTAAATAAAATTTGAGGGCATAACATGTTGATACGCAGAATACCGTCACTACTAACTTGATAAATGTTTTTTCTGTGACATTCGATCTGTAATATTTAGTTTGTGAAAATTCTTCAAAGGCCTTCAAGAATATACAATTCATCGACATGCTGAAAATTAGCAGTGCAACCATTTGACAGATTCTGTCCCAACGGAGTTACTTGAAAACCTTTCATGATTGAAAGTATACTTTGTATGCTTTAAGTCCGATACTTATTTTATTTAGTGCTATACTTTTATACTATAGTTTATATTTTGGTGCCTGTGTATCATACACAGGATCAAAAATCAGAAATATTCGTTCACCTGCTGAAGCATCAACAATATTTATCTAAAGGTTACTTTTGCAAAGACAGACGTTCTATTTGAAGCAGCAATATCAACAGAAATTATCACATTGAAGCATTCTCTTCTTAACCAAGCTGCGAATTCTTTTTAACAATCGTGCTCTGCTAATTTTCTGAGCTTCTCTTATGTAATATTCGGATGTAGCTTCTCGGACATATGATATTTGGACACATTGTCTTTATATTTTTCAGCCACTGACTTGAGCACGAAACACAGAAGAGTTGACAAATTTCTGACTTTTATTTCATAAATCATTACAGTGACGTTACGCTCAAATTGGTTTAGTTTTCAACTGTCATAGTTAGATATCCATAGGATATCTAACTATGACTAACTATAGGACATTCTACGCGTCAGAGCACCACCTGGTTTATGTCGAGACTTGTCTAGACAGGCCGCTGCAGAGCCGTCCCGTCAGCGCGTCATGCCCCCCACAGAGCGTCATCCCCCCCGCAGCGCCGCAGCAGCGCCGCCCACCGCCGCCGCAGCAGCAGCTGCTAGGCTGTAAGGTAAATTTCGCCGGATTACTCTATACAAAACAGTACTAGGACTATATCTTTGGCTAAATTTCGCTGGGTGTTTCAGAACACGCTATTATACACTACTCCTGTATCACAACACTATTAACTAAGAGAATAATATCGGCTACATTTAGACTTGGCGAAAAGCTTCAGTTGTTCCTGAATGAATGAAAGCTCTCTACATATTTCACTCTCACAATCATCTATGTTTTCAAATGCAGCGTGAATTTTTGTGATAACGTCAATGTTAACTTCTGCATTGCTGAAATCATGATTTTTGTCAGACTACACTTGACCGGTGCCATTAGATTGAGCACCTGAGAAAACTATTCTCTGAAACCTTACTCAGCACTGAGAATTTTCATTTAACTACAACTTTAGCATCTACGCTGACAACAACAGATAAGTAAGTCATTCTAAAGTCCAAGACACGATTTTATATTTGGAATCCCCTCATGAGATAAAAAGTAAACACTCATTTTAGTGAATAATCAACCATCTTGATATTTATCACTTTTAAAACCACACGTTTAAACTGTTAGGAAATTTAGACCATTTTCCGAATAACTAGTCCAGTGAATGTCCGAGATTTTACTCACAAATCAGCGCAGCAGGTATTCGTACAAACGAGGGTTCAATTCGCCTCAGGATTCACCTTCAATTCACATTTAAAACTTCATGACGTTATTCCTACGCTATTTAGACATTCTAACAACTTTAACTAGATATAGTCACAGGTATATTAAAAGAACAGAATCAATTCGCTTCGTTTTAAATCCAGAGGGCTCACTGTAAAACAAAAACGAGTGTCATAGTTTGCAAAAAACTGAGTCCACATACCAGGAAGCTTTCATTGTATGTAGCTGAAAGGGTGTTTCTTTTGATCTTTGTTTTCCTCTTTCCTGCTTTACTTTTGTCTGGTAGAAGATAAATTTTTATGTATCTGTGGCACAAATAATTATAAAAAAATATGGCAAATGAAACGTGTCGTTAGATAAAATATACATAAAAAGTAAACACGCATTAGAGTGAATAATCAACTATGTTGATGTCTATCACTTTTAAAACCACATGTTTAATCCGTTAGGCAATTTAGAACCTTTTCTGTAAAACCAGTCCAGTGATTGTCCGAGATTTTACTGAGAGTAAAATCTCGGATCATCGCGGCCGGGATTCGATTCCACGAGGATTCAAATTACCTCAGGATTTGTCATTCAAAGCTTCATGACGTTACCACTACGCTATTTAGACATTCTGGAACGAAATAATATGAAAATAGGAGGATATGTAAATACATAGATATTTACATATCTCATTCTCTGGTAAATCTAATGTAACGTCAGTTTCCTCACTCGAAAGAGATGTCAGTGACGGGTGAGCCCAGGATTTTGAACACCGCACAAACTCTTTCTCTCTCTCTCTCTCTCTCTCTCTCTCTCTCTCTCTCTCTCTCACTGTCTCTGTCTCTCTTAGTGCACTTCGTACTGTAAGGTCCATGGTATATAACGACTCCACTCTGCTCTGTCTTCCGCTTTCCTCATTATTTCCATTTATATATATATATATATATATATATATATATATATATATATATATATATATATGAGTGGGTCTTTAAATCGTCTAACATACCTAATCTCCTCCTGCCCCTGCTCCTTTTTCCTTCCGTTCTACCTTCTATGATCTCTCTTAATAGACTTTCCCCCCTAAAATTTGTCTTATCCAACTTTTCTTCCATTTGTTAACATATATCAACTATTTGTTAACTATCTATCTGAACCAACTCTCTCGAGAACTTCCTCATTTGTATCATTATGAGTCCTCCGTGCATTAACTTAGCCCCCCCCCCCACCACTGAATTTTAAAAATGAAATCACTTCGGCGTTTTGGGCTCGTTTTGGGCTGAAAGGGGGTGCAGAATTTTTGTTTTGGGCTAGCACCGTTTTCAGGGTTATTAATGATTCTTTGGTGGTGGGGCTAAGTCAATGCTAGCACTCCCACCACCTCCGATTTCAATAAAACTTGCACCGTCGTTTTGGACTCGTTTTGGGCTGAAATGGGCCGTTGAAATTTAGTTTTGGGCTAGAGTGGTTCCAAAGATAACCGAATTTGAAGTTCTGGGGTCAGACCCCCACCACCTCCGATTTCAATAGAACTTATACTAACGTTTTGGGATCGTTTTGTGCTGAAATGGGCCGTTGAAATTTCGTTTTGGGGTAGCACCGTTTCGGAGTTATTGATGATTATTTGGTGGGGGTTAGCATTAACTTAGCCCCCCCCCCCACCATCTTCGATTTCAAAAAAACTTATACCAACGTTTTGGGCTGAAATGGGCCGTTGAAATTTCACTTTTTTCCTTATAATGAAAATTAAAAATGACATATTGATCTTTTATTTTCAATCCATATATCAATGCAGTTTCATTCAGGCTAGAGTTTGGAATCGAACCGAGCCCAACCAAGCTGAACAGAACACTATAATCTGGAACTCGAACCCGAACCCAGACTCTGGCTGAACACGAACCAAACCGGAGTCTCTGACTTCGTACATACCGCACCAAACCGAACTCTTGAAATTTCTTTCTCTTTCGCCAGTCTCAAGAGAAAAAGAACATTTTTCTTTTCAGCTAGTTTATAGTCGTCTAGTCTATCAATTAGTTAGAGTGCTTGTTTAAGAGTGGTTCATAAAATTTAAAGTTTAGCTATGATTGTTTTGAGTAGAAGGTTTTACTCTTGTGAATATGATTTGAATATTTGGATTGCGATTTGTAGTAGGTTTGTTCTGAGTTATTATGCCATCATTAATGCTGTAATGTTCCAGTTTTATTATATTTAATACTTTTTATTATCACACTTTAAATACTGTTATATTTTAATTAATCAGTATTCCTAATCTGAGATTATAGAGGCCGGAATAGCCTCTCACGCTCGTGTCTGACAACCTTTGACTCAGACTTAGATACTGTTCTGACAGAATGTTTGACTGTTTCTTTAGAAACTGTCAAACATTCAAACAGATGATAAGAAAAAACATAGCAGAATACCTAATAACTTTTTTTGCGTTTACAAGCCTTACTGCATCAAAAAGCATATATTCAGGTAAGTCTGGTTCCGATACAAATTTTTAAATTAATAACAGAGAGCATTACAAAAATCACAGGTACTTCAACTACATACACGTTACTATTAAATTTCAGATTACTAAAGGTGAGTTTTTTTATTATTTATTAATAACACTTTAGAAATATTGAACAGGCAAATAATAATGCTGAATACGTTAGCTTAATCATAAGTTGAATCATATTTGGATTTTAAATTCAACTGCTTAAAAGCAGTGAATTAAAAATTTGAAAAGAAAATTAAAATTTTTTGTTGCTTTAAAAATTTTAATCAAATTGAATTCATTCGTTAAATAAAGTATGGCTTATTAAATCATGATATCTAGCACGAATCCCAGAGATAAAATGCATTTTACAGATAATTTTCAATTAACTTAATTTTCAATTAACTTAATTTTCAATTAACTTAATTTTCAATTAACTTAATTTTCAATTAACTTAATTTTCAATTAACTTAATTTTCGAGTGAGTGTTGTTGTTCATGCATTAAAGTCTAGCAGAAGATTTTAATGCATGAAAAACAACACTCGACCCTTCAGTAGCTTTGCAACACAAAACTACACATGTTAGATATTAGTGAATTTTCCATAGAGCATTGTCTTGTTCATTGTCTCAGTCATAGTCTTTAAATGGCTTTGGGTAAGATTTCTGAAAAAGCCAATTGAACAATAGCAGATATATAACTTATGGATAATAACTAAATGGATAATAAATAAATAGGAAATAGCAATAGGCAATGCACTGAGAAAGAGATTATTAATTCTATTCATGTATAACTGAATGAAGTTTTCATGACCATGAAAGTTTTCATGAGCAGTTTGGTAAACATCAAAACTGCATACACTTAAATACACTTCACGCATAGACTTTAATGATAGACAGTGACTTACACTGACACATAAATACGTTTTCAAGATAAGTTTATGCAAATTTATTTACAATGCTGTTAATTATTATTACTACGCTAAGTAACATTAATACTAACGGATTTGAGACATTACGTAAGGAATCAGCAGGTGCAATGTCCTTACATTGATTGATGGTAACTTGGAACAGATTCTTTTTCTGCTCATAGTGATAACTCAATTTAATCTCACCAAGGGCCATGAACTGGCTGTGGCTCACTCGCCCCATGTTGCTGTAGGCGCTTGATAGACTATCGTTGCTACCGAGCAGCTGTTCATGAATGTCATGTAATAGTATAAATTAAGTTCAACAATGGTGTTAAAGTATGTAAACAACAAACATTTAAACGATGATTTGAATTTTGAAAAATATTGGAGTCTAAATGCTATCTTTTCTGTGACAATTGCACCGTTCGTTTTAACGAACTTTAAATCATCTAACAAAATAATACAGTTTTTTAAAGTGCTTTTATGTTAACGTTTTATGTTAATGTATTATAATAAGTAAAATTTGTAACCTCAATTCTTTACATTATGAAAGTAAAGCATACTTGTAAGCACAAGTATGCTTTACTTTCATAATGTAAAGAATTGAGGTTACAAATTTTACTTATATTAAATTTAAATTTTACTTGTTCATTGTAACAAAAAGACTAGGTGCTTCTACTGCTTTACAATAGACTGAATTGACATACAATGGCAGACTTGTTTTATATTTTATATAATAATAACAATAAAAATTTTAATATTATTGGTTCAACAGATATTTGCATATTAACAGTAACAGTTATCTATTTTATCAAGTGCTGGGTCCGAGCTTTTTGATGAATTCATCAAACGGTTACAGCACGTGTCGCAGAAAGCGACTAATGCAATAAGATCCAAACAAAATTTAGAAAGAGCATTCAGTTAGTGAGCGCCTAGGCTCCAAAAATTGCAACAATATTTTCTAAAACTAAAGCAAAAACTATTTGATTGACTGACCTATAGGACAGAGAAGAGCGGGATGGTCTATTATTGTATTACTAGGGATGGAATATACCTACCTTAATATTGTGACTAAAGGGAAGTTGATGATGATGATGATGATTTCGTAAATATCTCAGTAAGAAAAAAGTGAAGAACTGCATTTGCAACGAATTTTCAACTCTACTGCGTTTGTAAGGTTGCAAGTTTAGTACTTACCGATAATTGAGAGCGCAGTGCTTTATCACTTCTTGAACTGACATTGCTCTTTAGACTATTTGTGCTGTAGACGACGTTCTCGACGCAGATACAGGGTTCAGACTCAGAGAACACTTCCTCCGGCGAAGTGTCACGCGAAGCGACACCTCTCTGCTCAAGTTCAGCAGCAGTACTAGCGACATCTGCACTCACTATCGTGTCGGTACCCTCATCAATTGCACTGGTCTGTACATAAGCGTCATCAGAGTTAAACCACTAGAATAAAATAAATTTGCTACAACAAAACTCGCCCGTCACTGGCATCGCTTTCGAGTGAGGAAACTGACTTTAACATTAGCTTTACCAGCTTTTGCTAAAATAACAATAAGAAAATTAGTTGTAGTTGAAGTGATAATGATGAATGCAATAACAATAGCCGTACTAGTACGGCTATTGTTATTGCATTAATAAAAAAACATAGTGTCAGGATATATGCCGTATGTTTATTTATGTTTTGTAATTTATAATATAAAGTATTATTTTCTAGCTTGATACATGATATGTAAAAGTAATATAATATGAGTCAGCTGATTAGACTTCCGTCGTGGGCGTGTCTTAAATAGATTCAAAGTTTCTGATTGATAGGCCTGCTTGGACAGAGGAGAATTCGAGACGTCTAGAGTTGTTTACCAAGTCACGTGAAAAGGTTTTGAGAAAGATAGCACGTGTTTGCAAAGATATTAGGAAAATGGAGATATTTCATGTCTAGACGATACAGAAAATAGTGGCTTGTCTGTGAGCAGATAGGACCGTTGAGGACCGTTTTACTGTGTAGTAAAAGGAAGACTTGAGAGAACAGAGATAAGGTTGTAAAAGGTGACAATGTAGATGTTAAGAGTCCTAGAATACAAAGGTTCTTACGAAAGAATTTCTGAAGTAGTTCTGTGATCATTATTTTAATGTTAAACGTTGGATTTCTTATATATGTATAATATATGTAAGAATAATTAAATGTAAACATATTATTACTATTATATGTGTATAATATTTGACCTATACGTAAAGTTTTCGATCGGAATATTTAATGTCGGAATCATATTTTGAGTTACTGTATTAAAAGGAAATATCCGATAGTTCTATCCGATAGAACTATCGGATATTTCCGTTTAATTGTGCAATTTCAGTAAGTATTATTTAATTCTTGCATATTTAACAAATTTCATTTCATTTTAAAACACGCTTTCATGATTGAAACCTTTAGGATAAATTCAGTGAGCAACTCGGATTATTTTGATTTTAAGAATTTAATTAATATTAGCCCTTGACAAATAGTAAAACTAATAATAATAGCAGTAGATTTTAGTGGTTTTTGCTTGTCACATCCGATCAACTGTCGTGGCAGTTAAAACGATGGCTGGATTCTTTCCCATGCAATTTGGCTGACTGTTAGGTTTTTCTGTTGATAATATTTTTGTCATTTATCGTCTGAGCATGTCCTGAGTTTTGCACGTTGAACCTGTTTGTGGACCCTGGGGATTTTCAACTGAAAGCTGTCAACTCGGATTTTCATGGTAGTTACCCTCAATTTACTAACCGGGCTCCAAGTTTCTTAACTTCGTTTATTTGGCACAAAGATAAATCAACTGCCATAAATCCAGCAACAGTAAGTAGCAGTAGTAAATAAGTAACAAAAATAATTATATAAACAACTAACGAGAAAACAATATAACTAAAAAAATGTAACAATGTAGCAATACAACAATATTATGATATACCAGTTTTTAGCAATATCACATGTAACAATACAATAATATAACATTAACAAAATTTAGTTACAATAACAATAAAAAGAAGAAATTCTAGAACTACAACTCTTACAAATAATAATATAAACATAAAACAATTTGCTAAAGACTACTAAAAAATATATATATGAAAATATAAATCAATATTTTGTAAAAATATTTATTGAAATATATAGGCGTAATAAAGAAATTAACTATATAAAAAAATTATATTACAGTATAGGACATTTTAGTGAATCTGTTTTCAGCAATAGAAACAACAAGGGCAACGTGAAGAGTTCTGTTGTTGATGTTTTTTTCCAAAAATAAAACACCACTGCTTCTTCAAAGAAATTATGTAATCAATAATCACTCATATTAGATTTAAGGAGACTTATAAAATTATAGTATTCCTAGCATTATTATATTACCACGCTATTCAAATCTACTCTAAATTTAGAAAAATTATATCTAATCATATCGCTTACTGCTGTACATGTATCTTAAAAAATAAACAAATTTCTTCCAATTCAAATATCTATGACTACAGCCTCTGACAAGGCACAAAACACATTTATATTTAATACAAAATTTACTGTAAATTCACTATGTTGGCAACATTGAATACTTTTCTTTAATCGATTAACTTAATCATTAATCATTACATCTACCTTCATAACTGTGCATCTCAATTTAACCACAGAATGGTTATTTTTCATCATTTCTCAGCGTAATATAATTTACCTCAGTCGTATCTTACTGGTCTGATTTATTGTATTTAGGATATCTGCTTTTGCAAGTAACTGCTCGCACAGGCAAGACTTAGGTAGTTAATTACGAAAATGATGATGGACTTAGGTACTGGGGCTCCAATCAGAACAGACAGAATAAGTCGCAAATAGAATAAAAAGAAACTATTCCTCCTCAAGACTGCCTTGCCTGAGCATAACATCCAAAGGGTCTTTGGATTTAAATGTTTTCGCTGCGATTCGCTTCCTCTGTTTAGAAGAAAGCCCAGTGAAATGCAGTTTAAGCACTTGGAGCGTGTACGCATGTCATCATGCTCCCAGCTCCGTACGCTCCCAGCAACATCTGTGAATAGTTTCGCCTCTCAGTTACAAAAACGTAACAGCCATACTAAATGAACTGGCACATATGTGCACTAGTCAAATCGCCAGGGGATAGGCTGAAGGTAAATTTTTGTGTTCGGAGGCCGTTGAGGCCATCGAAAGCGTCACAGGCTAGAAAGAAAATGGTAGTCAACTGGAGACGAATTTGCTCGCAGATTATATAGAGAAGAATATAGGGTATCGAGTAGAATTATACGTGAATCTCGCAGAGCCTTCTACGCTCAGCGTGTAACTCAATCGCCTAGGGACCCTGCCTCTCTGTGGAAGTGTGTCAAAGGTCTTCTTCATTCCATGATTCAGCCTCATCCTTTTGAAGATGGAGTGTCTGCCAAGTTTGTTACCTACTTTATCGAGAAGTTCTACAAAGCCACAGCTAAAGTGAATCTGCAGAAAGCGCGTTAGCCCCTGAAATATAAGTGCCGATGAATGCAGAGTTAACCTGCCCAACTCTCACAGTTTTTAAAGAAATAGGAGCGGAAGAATTGTCAAAAATATTTTTAAAATACCGAAAGAAATTTCACGTCTTAATATGCATACCTCAGTCTTGAAGACGTACTCTGATATATTCTCCCCACACATTGCTCATCGCGCCAATTTGTCATTTTCTGACGGAAGGTTTCCAGAGAGATTCAACTGGCTCAGGTTACTCCTCTGATAAAGAAGGAAGGACTTGAGGCGAGTGAAAATGCGAACTATCGACCAATATCTAACCTCAACACCATCTCGAAAATTCTAGAACGTCTATGTTGTCAAGGCCTCTAATGTTCATTAAATTATTATAATCTTAAAACATTGGCCCCGGCCTCGAATAGCTCTCTGAATTTATACTAAAGGTTTTAATTACGAAAACGTGTTAAAAAATGAAATTTAATAAATATAACACGAATGTGGTTACTGGAGTTACTGTATTCTGAGCGTTCTAACTATCGGATATTTTTGTTTCTTTGTACACTGTCTGTAAGTACTATTTATAGTACTATTTATAGTACTTACAGACAGTGTACAAAGAAACAAAAATATCCGATAGTTAGAACGCTCAGAATACAGTAACTCCAGATATAATCCAAAATACAATATTCCGATCGCAAACTTAACATATAGGCCTACGATTATACGCACAAATAATATATAATCATATATTAGAAATAAAATCTTTAAAACCAAAATAACCATCACTGAACTACTCTAGAAATTCTACCGTAGGAACCTTTATATTCTACGTTAGCATTTTTAGCAAAGCTATCTCTGTACTCTTACGTTTTCCTTTTATCACACCTAAGGTGTCCTCCACGGTCTTATCTTCTCATTATCGTCTATATCGTCCAGACGTGAAAGATCTGTAACTTTCGTAATATCTTTTCAAACACGTGTTATCTCCTCTAAACCTTTTACACGTGTCCTTGTAAACAAACCTCCACCTCCCCAATTCTCCTCGGACGAGGCTGGCCCACCAATAGGGAGCTCTCAAACTTTTAAGCCCCGCCCACGACGGAGATTTGAACAGCTGACTCTTTCTATATTAGCTTTACATTAAATATATTAGGCTAGAAGTAACACTTTACATCCTCAGTTACAAAACATATATACACTATTTAATACAACAAATATGTGATCCCGACATCATCCATCAACAAATCCCTTCAAAAGATTACGACTTTACAACTTAAACTAAGATGTGGCCTTATGGCCTTACTTTAATGCAGAGCATATAGCTTGAGAAAAATATGAGGTGCTTTCCCTTTCTTTGCAGTGCGTATTTATACCATAGATAATTAATTCTTAATTCTCTACCACGTCTGCATCTGTTGTTTGACTCTAGCAGGGCAATAAAATTTGACTACATAATTTTCAATGGTAACAAAATGTACAATATAAAAAGCGGGTAATTAACGTGTTTGAAGAATTTGTTCTGAGACGATTGCCTTCTGCAGGGTATAATAAATAATAAAGTTCTAAATAAGTAATAAATCTAATTTAATACAGTAAATATGTGATACTGACATGTCAAACCAGATTGCTGTAACATTTTCCCGCAACGGGTCATTTAACTCATTTACGATCAGCATACCGAAAACATCACAGCTTGGAGACTGCTCTTCTAAAGATATTGAATGATCTCTATAGGATTATAGACGACATGCGATCTCCAGAAATCATAGGTCTGGACTTATCGGCAGCCTTCGATACAAAAGAGTACGACATACTAATTGAACGACTCGGGTAGGAACATATCAAAACGATCGGGAGCAATATGTGGTTGCAGACTGAGAGCGTTCTACATCTACCTGTGTAAGTTTAGGGTACTTCAGTGTTCGGTACTGGGACCGTTTATGTTTTCAGCGTGTATCTCGCCCATTGCTGAAGTGATCTCTTCAGCAATGGGCGGTGACCAGTTCCACCAACTTGCTGATCATAAAACATTCGATGTCGCAAGAAAATCCGACGAAGATATCAAGAGAGTGCAGACGTACACTGTTGTGAGGAACTGGTTCATGAGAAATGCCATGTAACTGGACCCGGAGAAGGCTGAGGCTCTTCTTGTTACGCGTAAGCGTGATGCTTTGAAACTTAAATGTGGCACCAGCGTGAATGCTTCGGGTTCAGAGAACTTGAGACATTTCTTTCTCAGTTCGGTTGAAGAGTCTAAGAGTTAGAGTTGATCAGAACTTGGCAATGGATCGTCTTGTCAGCAATATTGTCAAGGTAAAAAACTGCAATGTTCGGGCCCATCGACATATTCGACCCATGTTCGACAAAGCCGTTGCTAACAGAGTAGCTTGCAGCATAGTCAGTACCAGTGTTGTAAGTAGTGAACTAAAAATACTTCGTTATAAGTAAAAATTACTGAATTCATACTTTTACTTGTAACGAAGTACCTTATTTGCCGGGGTAATTTTTACTTGCAACGAAGTAAGTTTTTTCTATTCTATTTGCCCGGGTAATTTTTACTTGTAACGAAGTAAATTTTTTTCTATTCGATTTTCATAATATAATATTTTTGCTCAATTTAATAACGATAGCATAAATATAAAACATAAATCATGAACCAATATTTTGTAGACCTTGCCAATATGTCAATGATTATTTTGCTATGAACGGGTCTGAGTTATGTTGTGTTAGGGACACAGAAGAAAAAGCCATTAACTGCATTTGTCTTAAGATGCGACCGAGTTAGATCTGAGAACGACAAGGGGAAACCTTCTCAGAAACCATATTATTAATATTTAAGTTGTACGCAAAATTGAGGTGTAATTCCTAGATTTTTGAATTGCAGTGATTACTCGTTAGTCGCTGGAGTACTGTTTGAAGAGCGTGAAGGTAGAGAAGGCAGCATGTTAGTAGGAATATGAACACATTGGCCCTGCTACTTACTTAATAGGACACTGGAGAGAGAGAGAGTCTGAGTTGACCATGTAAATTTAACGTAATTGTGAATTTAAAATTTAATCTAATGTAAAAATTTAAAACCTAATATAAGCCTGAGCATGTGGTTCGATTATTCTTTAGTTTCTTTGAGTTCAAAAACATCAGACACTGAATTTAAATTTTCTGTTCGTATATGAATTAAATCAAGTATCTAACTAAACTAATTTAAGAACGTATAAAACTGTTCTATCAAGTTGTAATTTGTGTTCTTAAAAAAATTCTGAGTACTTTTACTTTTTACTTAAATGTACTACTTTTTGTCGAGTACTTTTAATTTTTACTTAAGTAAAATTCTGACAAAGTACTTTTTATTTTTAGTTTTAAATTTCTACTTTTTTTATCAACCATTTGCTTTTACTTTTATTTGAAGTATTTTGCTATGTACTTCGTACAACACTGGTCAGTACAAGGCTCGATAACTGCAACTCTTCTCTACGGCACATTAGCTCAGAAAATTCGAAGGGTACAGAGAGTCCTGGAGAGAATTACCGATAGACAGTTGAAAAATGTATTAAAAATGGGAAGAAGAGTTGATTGGGAATGTGTCCTACTCCTTGAAGGGGGAAGGTCTATTAAAAGAGGTCATAGAAGGTAGAGTGGAAGGAAAAAGAGGTAAGGGCTCCCGAGATTAGGTATGTTAGATGGGTTAAAGACACACATATATGGAAATGAAAAGGAAGGTAGAAGACAGACAAGAGTGGCGGAGTTATATACCATGGACCCGCCAGTAGGCAGTGCACTAAGAGAAAAAGAGAGAGACAAAGAGTCCAGATCAGCTTAGCTCGTGTCGTTATCAGCTTAGCTCGTGTCGTTTCAGGTGCAAGGAGACGGGATCATATCAGGCCTGTGCTGTAGGATCTTCACTGGCTTCCAATTCCTCTGCGCATTGAATGCCATGTTGCTTTGATGACACACAAGATGCGCCAGTTCGAGTTTCTCTCAACCGCGGCTATTAAGCTACGACGATGCTCTGATGCATTATTTTTGTGCTGCAATCAACGATGATTATTCAAACTTGCAGGGGAGGCAAGCCCGTGTTAGCCCGTGTTGTAAAGTAGGGTGCTCTTGGAATTCGTTCAGTTGCCCAATCGCGCATTCAGCCTTTCTGACCTCACCCATGGTAACAATAAAGTAACAAGACTCCATCCTCGGCATTTGGTCCACTTCTGCCGGTTTATCCATTGGCATAGTATTTTCAGTTTGCTCAAAAGATCATTTTTTCTCAATGGGGCTTCAGTGCTCTGCCTCAAGTCAGTAATCAAAAGTCAGGGTCCTATAGTTAATCGTAATTATAATCGGTTGTAAGTTCGTCATACTAGAACGACTCCCAGCCTGGCTTCTCTCCAAGCAACTCTCCATTTTGCTTCTTGCGAGCTTAGACAATGAGGCAATTCGAGTGACTACGAGCTGCCGTTTAGCTTGGAATCTTGCGAACCGCATATTTTTCCATACAGTCATGAAGCCGATGCGTTAGGTCTCCACAATCTCTCCTGTAGACGCAGCTCTGGAAGAATGTTTCGCCATCACAATCTAATTGACATCATACAGCGAGCCTCCTGTGGCCTGAGTCAGTCTACAAACGGACAATCCCTTTCCCCAGACGTGAGATAACTAAAAACCTCCGAGAATTCCCGAAGTATCTTAATATCTTCCCTAAAACTTAAATTCTTTTAACAATTATATTGGAACCAAACATAACCTGAGAGTGAAGAGTCAGCCCAACTCTTCCGAATGGCTGCATATGATGAAACAAATATGAAAAAAAAACAATAGGAAAACAATGCCCTTAAAAGTTATGTAATATATGGACTAATCATGAAAAAAGGTTGACAATACATCGATAAAGGTAAAAAAGTAAAAAAGGTACATAGTTCAAATAAAAAAACTAAATAAATTTATTGAAGCAATGAGATTTTTATAGTGCTGAGCTTTGTGTCAGACTCTAGTTATAATAATGATTAACATATAGTAGTGGTTATTAGTGGATAATTATTCTCACCTGAATTTTCTGTGTAGGAATAAAGTCAGCATTAGCTTTCATTTCTGTTCGATCAGTGCTGGGGTCCTGATCTAGATTTATTTCATCTGTATTTTCAATAGAAATAACCACGCGAAGTAACATTAAACTGATTTTTAATACAGTATCGATTGTACAAATGTAATTTATGGAATAAATGAAATACCTACTGTAATTGTAGTAACCAACCAATCTAGTTAAACTTCCAATTTGGCTCGTAACATAATTCATTCACATATCAAGCTATCACGTCTCAAGAAAGTATTTGCTTCGTTATCTTACAGTTATCTTTATCTTTATTAAACAATTAAAGTAAAGATAATTAATTAACTAACCCTAACGTCAGGTAAAGAAAGATTCCTCGTAACGCGATATCTATGATAATTGCTAACCTTAAAGTAAGGTTGATTCTTCTAAAAACAGCTGCTTGAAATGCCCAACAGTTATCGCTAGTTAATTTTCACTCGCAGCTAACACTTTTAACACTCGCATATTCGTGAATTTTTTAAATACACCTACGGTTTAGGATTTTAAAGCTAAAGTTAAGTTTAACGTCAGCTTTAAACAACCCTTAAAAGCTGATGTCGACTAGCTTTAGGCGAACATTAGAATCAAAGACAGGACGAGTACTGAATTTTAACCCTATAGTTTTTGTATTTTATTGAAAATCTTGAACTTTCTCCAATTGTACCTTCTTCTCGCAATACACTACCTTGCGACATATACATCTCTTCCAGCTAACCAAACTCAGCTTTTTTCTATGTATGAATTTGCTATCAAATTATCAGACATCCAATGTTTCATCTTCTCTAACGAGTTTTAATGATATTGTACTCTAATTAGTCATAAAAATTATACATGCAGGGCAAATGAAAAACTTTTTCCATTATTAAAAAAGTTATGTTCGATTTATTATCATAACTTCTGTATCACTTCATTGCAATAATGATAAAAAATATTATCATTTCTAGCTAATTGATTTTGAGATCTTGCGCAAATCAACGCTGCCACGTCTGACTTCATAAATGATTGGGCAGAGCTATTACATTCGACTGACGAGAAAATGCCTTTGTCCAATGCCTGTCCATTGCACTCCTGCGCTTTACTGCAGATTGCACGTGAAAAATGTTGTCTTCACGCATTATTATCGTAGCGCAATCGTGAATGCGGTTTCCCAGAGAGTAGCGGAATTATTATAAACATTTCATTTTATTCTGTCTATTAGTAAAATAAAGTCCATCCTTTATCTTATTTTTTAACCCAGGGCCCTAAACGATCCAGGGCAATAAAACAAACTTAAATAGATAAAAATATAATAATAATAATAATAGTAACTATTAATAGTATTAATAATAATATCTAATAATAGTATAACTATAATAGTAATAGTATAACTATAATTAATAATTATAATAGTAATACGGTCGAGTGACTTGCCGACAGATAGTAAGTCACTCTACGGCAGATCAGTAAGTGCGGGGTTCAAATCCTGGGCTCGTCCGTCACTGACATCGCTTTCGAGTGAGGAAACTGACGTTAGCCTTAGTTTTTTAGCTTTGCTTTTTAATAGTAATAGTAATGTTTATAGTAATGTAAATGTAAATGTAAATGTAAATGTAAATGTAAATGTAAATGTAAATGTAAATGTAAATGTAAATGTAAATGTAAATGTAAATGTAAATGTAAATGTAAATGTAAATGTAAATGTAAATGTAAATGTAAATGTAAATGTAAATGTAAATGTAAATGTAAATGTAAATGTTAATGTTAATGTTAATGTTAATGTTAAAATGTAAATGTTAATGTTAATGTTAATGTTAATGTAAATGTAAATGTTAATGTTAATGTTAATGTTAATGTTAATGTTAATGTTAATGTTAATGTTAATGTTAATGTTAATGTTAATGTTAATGTTAATGTTAATGCTAATGCTAATGTTAATGTTAATGTTAATAGTAATGTTAATAGTAATGTTAATAGTAATGTTAATAGTAATAGTAATAGTAATAGTAATAGTAATAGTAATAGTAATAGTAATAGTAATAGTAATAGTAATAGTAATAGTAATAGTAATAGTAATAGTAATAGTAATAGTAATAGTAATAGTAATAGTAATAGTAATAGTAATAGTAATAGGTAATAGTAATATAATAGTAGAATAGTAATAGTAATAGTAATAGTAATAGTAATAGTAATAGTAATAGTAATAGTAATAGTAATAGTAATAGTAATAGTAATAGTAATAGTAATAGTAATAGTAATCGTAATAGTAATAGTAATAGTAATAGTAATAGTAATAGTAATAGTAATAGTAATAGTAATAGTAATAGTAATAGTAATAGTAATAGTAATAGTAATAGTAATAGTAATAGTAATAGTAATTGAATTAGCAATAGCGATGACAATAGTAACAATAATAGCAAAAGTAGTAATAATAATAATAACAATACTACTGCTGCGGCTTCTGCTGGTGCTGGTGAAGATGACAATGAAGATGACGACGATGATGAAGAAAACGACGGTGATTATGATGATGATGATTAAAATCAGGTACAGCCGAACCACGGCAGAAAAGGGCAACCGCAGACAACCGCAAAACAATCTGCTGTGTGTACGTAAGAGGCGACTAAGGCAGAAGCTGAGGATGGCTAGAGGGGAATCAGAATCACATCAGAAGCCGTACTCTTCCCAAGATACTACAGTAGGTTTGGAAAAGGCAGAAACTTTTCGAAGGGATTAATTTCTTCATCTAAGGAGTGCTCACATGAAGGGAGAAAGCAGACGAATATGTACCTTGAACCTGCCACTTTACAGTGTATTGAAGAAAAAGAAGAAAAAGAAGAAGAAGAGGATCAACGAATATCATATCTAAGAGTTTGAACATGTATGCTAGCTCTCCAAGAAACCATAAACGCAGCGGTTATGAGTAAAGTTACTTTGTCTAAGATGGACACCTTCGGCTTCATAAATTCCAGTCAGATGTCATCATATATATATATATCTTTGGAGGATATATATATATATATATATATATATATATATATATATATATATATATATATATATATATATATATTATGAACATCTGACTGGAATTTATGAAGCCGAAAGTGTCCATCTTAGACAAAGTAACTTTACAACTTCATATATATCTTAGACAAAGTAACTTTACTAACATCTTAGACAAAGTAACTTTACTAACTTTACATGCATATATATATATATATATATATATATATATATATATATATATATCTATATTATATATATATATATATATATATATAATATATGCATAAATATATATATATATATATATATGCATATATACATATATATATATATATATATATTATATGCTATATATATATATATATATATATATATATATATATATATATATATGTATGCATATATTCTATTGACAACGAAAAGTTAATAGCATGTCATGGCCAAACTCAGTCTTCGAGACTACATTACAGGAAGAGTTCAACAGTAATCAAATGTATCAAAGTTAAAAAGTTTGCAAATAGGGACAAAATAAATGGTACCAACAAAATTGCACTGAAGATCAAGTTGCAGCTTATCCAAATGATACTAAAGCATTATACAGAATAGTCAGAGACCTAACTGGAAAACTTACAACACCAATTTACCCAACACCTTCAAATTTAGAATGCCAGCTGAAGATGAAGATGAAAATATCAATAAAAGAGGAGATCTCTATGCCAGAAGTAGAAATTGCCTTCAGGAAATTAAAGAAAATAATAACAAAAAAGGAGAAGATCACAAGATCAAATGTCAGGAGAACTATTAAAATATGGCTCAACTGCCGCATTAAAAGAATTTACTACTTTGTTTAACACCATTTGGAGAACAATGAACATACCTAAGATTTGGAAGAGGGGCACAATTGTTAGGCTGCCCAAAAAGGGAGATTAAAAAAAAAAAAAAAATTGGAGAGGTATAACATTGTCATCAATGCCTTGCAAAGTCTTCTGTTTTGTATTACTTGAGAGAATAAAAATAAATATAGATTTAAAAAAATTGAATTAAAAATCAAGCAGGCTTCAGGAATAGCAGATCGTGTAATGAACATTTTTTTAGTTCACAGCACTTTATACAACAGAGCATTGAATTTCAGCAAGATATGTACATAAATTTCCATGATTTCAAGGAAGCCTTTGACACTATCCAATAGAGATACTTTATGGAAAATAATAAAACGCTCTGGAATTTCGGGGAAATTCACATATTTGTTTAAATTATTATATGAAAACTCGTCGTGCAACATAAGAACACAAACAGAGGCCACGGACTCTTTTAACGTTGTGACAGGAGTTAGGGATGTATTTTATCAATATTTCCTTTTCTTCGACTGATTGATTTAGTGATGAGAAAGGCTTTGAAGAAAGAGAATGGGGAATAAAGTTGGGTCACAGGAAATTAACTGACATTGATTTTTGCTGACGACTACTGGCAAACGGCAGTCATCAGCTGCAGGAAATGACATCAGCGTTAGTTAGAAGAATATGCTGCAAAAGTTGCATTAATAACTGAAAGACAGAAACTGAAAGCTCTGAAAGACACAAATCCGAACAACTGTAGATACAGACATATTTACGTTAGTCAAAGCGAGTTTGCAAGGGTAAAAATGTTCACGTATCTAGGCAGTACAATATCACACAAAGGATCAAGTGAAAAGGATGTGGAATGTAGATACGGTAAAGCATAATTATTACGTATTCCAAAAGCTCCAATATATTTGGAAGAGTAATAAAATTGAGTTGCAATTAAACATAAAATTAAATTCAACAATTATTCAACCAGTTCTAATGTATGCATGTGAAACCTGGGAAAGTACTAATAAAATAAAGCACAAATTAAACTGATTTCAACAAAGATGTTACGGAAGAATTTTACATATCCATTATTGGGACCACGTCAAAAATATTACAGTACTCCAAACGGAGTGGACAAAGAAAATTAGATGAAATAGTTTCTAAGAGAAGGATGAGGTTTTTACGTCATTTACCGAGAATGTCTTAGAATAGACACGCAAAGACTGCAATTAACTGGAAGCCAACTCGAGGATAAAGGAAACGAGAAAGACCTAGAAGTACTTGGCTAAATACGATCAAAAAGGATCTGAGAGCATTAAACATTTCTTGGGGAGACACTGTGAAGATTGCTGATGATAGAAACGAATGGAGGAATGTTGTCGCTTAATGTTCTGTACAGAACTCATGGAACTGATGAAAATAATAAATACAAGGTGAGTAAAAAAGGTGATAGTACCTGCAAAAAGTTTGAATATCTCAGTCTATTGTTAATATTTCCCAATCAAACTTTTATCAAATACTAATGGTCGGATTATGAAAGTTTCAGCCGAGCAACCGCCCATTTGTAACGTACTGTAAATAGAAAATCTGCCAGCATTACTGCTTACTCGATATGCTTTCCTCCAGTTGCTTTTCAGGGCTGCAGCTGCTTTCGGAACGCTATGACAGCCTTGTTAATTCCAGTTTGGTGCAGTCTCTCCAAAATTGAAGGTAGGTGGCACTTCCTTCAGTTCTGCCTTATTTTTAGGCTTCGACTGGTGCTTCTGATGGAGATGCAACATGGTTCCCCAGACATGGTCATCCAGAGGATTCAAATCGGGAGAGTTTTTAGGTCATTCACTCTTCATGAAGAAATGCGGATTTCTCTCGATGATCCATTCATGTGCATGGCGAGATACTTGAGTCGGAGCATCATTGTACAGAAAGATGAAACCATTTGGTAGAAGAGCATAGCAATAATCAATCAGCTCAGTACGTTAGGTATTGACATAAAACTGAGGGTTCACCTTTTCCTTCTCGCCAATGAAGTGCAAATTTATCCACCGTTGTAGCAAACGGCATTTGATTTTAAGATACTACCAATAGGCTGAGATATTCAAACTTTTTGCAGATGTTATCACTTCTCATCCTGTATATCCTCCATAAAACCTTATACAATATTGTTACAATATTGTTATTAATATACAATACTGTTTTAGGAACTAATAGCACAATAAAAGCAAAAGGGGCAAGCGCAAAATACAAAATGTATTTTGTGAAAGAAGCTTAGATTATGAAAATGAGATTTTGTTAAGTTTTATGGACTCTGAGAAGGACTTGAATAGAATAGCTAAGTTGGGTCTCTTGAATTGGAAACTTCCATACGGAAGATAATAGCCGGCTGCTATTGGAGCGCCAACAAACAAGGCAACGATTACTAATAACCATGGACTGGAGGAAATAACGAAAACTACAAAAACAGAAACTTAAGAAAGGAAACATTGTAAACACTTGCGGTATATCATGTGTGTAACTATACGGAATAAAAATAATATAAAAAATATATATATATATATATATATATATATATATATATATATATATATATATATATATATATATCGTATATATATAAAAATAATAAGAATAACCTCCAACACCCTGGGGATTGTTATATATATATATATAACAATCCCCAGGGTGTTGGAGGTTATTCTTAAATCGGCGCCGACTGCTATTCTTAAATCCGCGCCGACTGCTATCCAACAAACAAGGCAACGATTACTAATAACCATGGAATGGAGGAAATAACGAAAACCACAAAAACAGAACTTAAGAAATGAAACATTGTAAACACGTGCAGTATGTCATGTGTGTAACTGAACGGAATAAATAAATAAATAAATAAATTATATATATATGTATATATATATATATATATATATATATATATATATATATATAATATATATATATATATATATATATATATATATATATATATGTCTCGAGTTTTTACTGTCTGTCCGTTAACCTATATCGTGAATATTAATAAATATTTCTTTGAGGCACATGCCGCACATCAATAGCAAGTTACTGCAATTACAGCAAGGTACAACCAGATTAAAATATTTACAAGGTTATTTCCTGTCTCAGTGTTAAATAAAATTAAAAAGGTAACTAATTTAATTTTTATTGCTGCAGATCTGCATGACAAAGGCAATACCATTAATTAAACATACTATACAATGTTCAATACAAATAATTAGCCTGCAAATTTTAATAAGCGAAACTTATGAAGTCAATGAGCAATTAAATAATATTTTAAAAACTTTTAGTTTTTAAAATATTCTGTCCAAAAAATTGCTAAAATTATACCAAGCGAATTGAAAAACCCAGCTATTGAATTGGACATAATAGGCCTATTTTGGCAGTTACTACTTTATTCTACGAATTGGAACTAGACCTTCATCACTCATCACATCATAGGCTACTAAAATATTTATTCTCGTTTCTTGACCAATAAACACCTCTCGTGCTCAAGAAAAATTAAAACTACCGTAGAGCATGCTTTATCATAAAACAATAGACCATCCAAACTGTCAAATAAGGGAAGATAAGCGAAACCTTAGAACGTTTTAAAGTGCAGCAAGCGGAAGCAAGCAGCTGAACCGTTAGGCCCTACAGAACTAACGTAAATACAAATTTACTCGTGATAGGGTTGTCGTCATTCTTTGGCGATTCACCCTTAAGCTCCACGATGACATCATCTAGTTCAGCGTTCATTTCTTCAAAGTCAGAGTGCTCGTCAGAGACTTCACCAGTGTCCGAATCATCCGCGCTACAGATCGATGACTCCTCTGAGACCATGTGTATGGGATGTTTTTCCCTCAAATCCTCGTAAGAACACAGCTTACGCTGACGAAACTTTTCATTCAACACTATTGTGCCATCATCTCTACGTTCTAAGCTTTCTCGCAGACTAAAAATTAGTCGACTATCGACGGAAACGTCGGCATCTGAGCCTTCCGATTCCGACCTAGGCAGTAGTCTATTCAGCAAGATTCTGTCTTCGTCCTCAGGATATAGCATGTTATTCATTTCTTTGACCTCCGTGGTATTTGAGCAGATTAGGTCCGAGCAAGAATTAGCCAGCGGGTGTATGTTGCAGGTATTGCTCACAGTGGAGGCATTATTTGAATGTGAGTATTGAGTTGTAGTGAAAAATTTTGAAATTTTTTGTTTGGAAGAAAAAGACTTAACTTGTACGTCAATGCTTAGAACTCGATGACGAATATTATGAGACTCAACAGGTATTTGGTTTCCAGTCAGGAATTGGCTTTGATCCTGGTTCGTTATGCTAGTAAGGTCAACACATGCGAGGTTACCAATCGGAGATGAGTCCCTGCTGCTGTCATGGGCTAACAGACTGATGATGGCTGAATTCTTCGTGTGATTCTTGCCGATCCATTCTTGGTTTTGATCATTATCTATCTCGCTCTGTTTCTCCGTTGGGGTTAGAATAACAGTCTGCCCAACAGCACCCTCACTACTTCTGTGACCGCTCATCTCTTGCTCAGCATCTGCTTTCAGTATTCTCTTCTTCAACTCATCTACACATCAGAAGCCACAGCAACTGCTACATTTCATTTACTCGTTCTCTTGCACCACAATATTGGTTAGCAAATCATACGTATGATAAGTGTTTTCTGCGCAGACATACATTATCCCCATAGTGGTATGCTAAAACTAGAAATTATTATTCAATACACGTGAAAATTGACTTTGCTTATTTTTTGAGCGCGCTATAACCTACATTAATTATAAGATCTCAAGATCTCATTATAGTAAGAAAAATAACCCGCGAGATTGTGACTGAAATGAGTAGTAACGCCGCTCATATGAAATACACGGCTTTGAGAGTTGAGACGGTAAATGTTAAATTTTAAAGCAGAATAAATTTTTTCCTTCATTAAATCGGACCCCTTTTATCGACCTCTACTTATAATTTCTTCAATTCTAAAATCCTCCTGAAATGATTCCCAGCAATATCACGCAATTCCACTACATAGTCTCTCCGTCATTTTTTTACTTCTTCCAGCTCTGTCTGCAATTCCCCATCTTTACCCAATATACCAATGTGCTTTGCATCTCTATTCTTTTACTTATCGTTTCTTTGCAGTATCCTGACTAGTTCAATAGATCTGACCTTTCTCGTCTGTCATATTCTGCTAAATCATCACACTTTTCACTCCAACAATAATCTTTTGCTTTGTCTGTCATTCTTCTAAGCTCATTGCTTAACCTTCTTAATTTCCTTCGGCAATGACTGGTGCCAATGCTTTTTTAATTCCTCCTTTCATGCATTTTGTCTAGCATCTCACTTGTGATCCAAGGTTTTTTGCTTTTAGAAGCCGTAAACTTTCTTTGAACCTATTGTAATAGCCTACTTTAGCTGACACCATCTTTCATTTACAGTTCATCTTTCATTTTTCAGTTCTTTAGTATTCGTTCATTTTCTTAACTTCACTTTGAACTGCTTCCTGAAACTGACTTCTTTTCTCGTACAATCCCTTCAAATACCATTTCTAATTGTCTTTCTTCTTTTGTATCTTCTTCTCTTTTCTACGGATATATATATATATATACATGTATATATATATATATATATATATATATATATATATATTATATATATATATATATATATATATATATATATATATATATATATATATAATATATATATATATATATTATATATATATATATATATAGACCAAAATTGCTCACATAACCACTTCCCTGACAGGAAGTGGAGTGAAACTCATACTGTGGTTTCGAGAACGCCTCAAATTTACAATACAAGCTGTATTGCACCGCTATTGCATCAGCCAAACAGCGATAGGGAGAGCGTAAAGCCAGTCGCTGCTTCTTTTGTTTGACAGAGCACGAGTTAAAAGTCGTGCTCTGTCTACTACACTGGGGTGGGACTCCAAAAGTCGGCTATAAATCCGACCCACTATAGGATTGATTTTTGACTCATGATTTTTGATGAATGTCTGAGGTAGAGGGCGGAGAACAAGTGGCTTGTTCAAAGGACGAATATGAGAATCCTTATTACTACTATTATTATTATTATTTATCTATGGTAAACAATAACAAGGAGGATTGTTTATTAAACTTCTCTACTCATTAAATTGTAAATTTATTGAGTTATAGTGTTATTCTCCTTCCACTGGATTACCTGCAAATGGATTATGCCTAAATTCATTTGTACATTCGTATAATAGCTGATTTATATAATTTCTTTTGAGAAATATCCGAAATTCCAACAACTTGTTTACTTTTTTTTTTTTTTTTGTTAAATGGTATGGTTGAGGTGAGCATATAGATGGCGTTACAGAGTGCTTTGAAGAAAATAGAAGAACTAGAATCTGAGTTAGCCTTCTATAGACAAGAAAGATTGTAGCCCATCCAAATCTGAAGAGGAAGAAATCGTTAACCGTGAAACGGATTTCTCCCTAGTTTCTCCCTTAATGGTTTCTCCCTAGAGGGAAAAACGCAAGGAACTACGAGAAAGCTTGCTAAAAACAGCTGAAAAGCCAGCAGGATATGTTTATGATTCATCTTCAACGGTATCCGTGGACCCAGCGCCAAAACTTGCTAAAGCGCAGAAACCACCCCCAGTGATCATCAGCAAAGTTGATCAGTATGATCAGATTAAGAAATTACTTGAAAGCAAAAAACTTAAATTCTAAGCTGCTTGTCTAAACAACGACCAAGTAAAAATAAATGTTGACACTCCAGGGGATTACAGAGCATTGAGAGATGCAGTTGAACAAAGTAAGTATCAGTGGCATACGTAAGAAAATAAGCTGGACAGACCTATCAGAGTTGTCGTAAAAACACTCTTCCTGTGATCCGGAGGAAATCAAGGCAGAATTATAAAATTTATACTTCAAGATAATCCAGGTTGAACCTAGGATTACGAAGACAGCTGAAGGGAGTGTACCTCTACCTATGTTTTTGATAAGACGGAGGACATCAAGAAAGTTTTCAATATTCAATAATTATGTCATTTGAGAGTCAAGATTGAGGCACAAAGAACCAGTAAAATAATTCCCAAGGCAAAAGATGCCAAAGATTTGGCCACAAAAAATATTTTTGCTATCAAGATTTTGTTTGTGTTAAATGTGCTGGAAACCACAACTCAGCCCGATACACTAAAGCACAAGACCAGATTTTCAGTTCGGATTTAGACAAAAAGCATTCTACTATAGAACAAGTACATCGAATAGCTGACGTTATGGAGAATGCTTTATAGAAAAAAAGTCTGTACAGTGCTATTTCTGGATGTAGCTGCTGCTTTTGATAAAGTCTGGCATGAAGGCCTAGTAAATAAACTTAAACAGCAATTGCCACTCAGAGATTTTAACATCTTATATCTCGAAAAGAACATACTGAGTAAAATACATGTATGAAGACGAATATGCTGATCTCAAAGAAGTACATGCAGGCGTTCCACAGGGCAGTGTGATTGGACCAATCCTTTACCTGCTCTATACTAGCGATATTCCAGTTATGAGGGGAGTTACTGTGGCCACGTTTGCTGATGATACAGCCATTATTGCAACAGGTAAGGACCTTATTTCATCCACGACAAGAGTACAAGCAGCTTATAAAAAATTTCCAGAGTGGACAAACTCTTGGAAGATTAAATTAAATGAACAAAAGTCTATCCACGTAAATTATGGGGACATATGAGGTCAGAAGATTTACTGCTATTGGCGTTGAAACTACTGCTGCCAACTGCGTTGCTGACGATGGAATTTCTGCTGGCAGCAGAGTTCCTGCCAGTTCTGCAGCTTTTACGTTAACAATTAGCTGCGAGATCATACAGTCAACTGCCTGCACTGCAGTTGACTGTATGATCAAATTTAGCGTTGCTGCTATCTGTAAGGTTTTCTGGTTGGCTGAATATTGAGTGGTCAGGTGAAGGTATAGCACTACTAAATGTTTTGAGCCAGAGGCGGCTGACCTGAACCCGGACAAGGAGACTTACGAGGACCGTGTTTATGAATAAGACCATCCCACAAGTGGACTTGCCGCATAGCTAGACGCCATTCAGCTTACCAATGGTTTGAGATAAAGGCCAATTTTGACGAGACTTTTTCAGATAAACTTCATTAATCAAGACGAGAGTGACTATTTTAGGATGAATTCGACTAGAATTATGAGCCAGTTAGGTTAATCCTTTAGAATATTATACTCTATATCCTTAATTATAAATTAACGAGTCAAGAGATAAAGGAAGCAGGGTACTAGGCTAATATTAATCAGGCACATATTACTAAATTAATAACGGTGTTTTTATTTTACAAATATAAACAATCGCCATTAAAAGTGACGTCATCCAAAATAAATTTTATTATTATTATTATTATTATTATTATTATTATTATTATTATTATTATTATTATTATTATTATTATTATTATTATTATTATTATTATTATTATTATTACTATTACTATTATTATTATTATTATTTCTATTATTACTATTATTACAACTATTACTGTTACTGTTACTGTTACTGTTGCTGTTGCTGTTGCTGTTGCTATTGCTATTGCTATTGCTACTGCTACTGCTACTGCTACTGCTACTGCTACTGCTACTGCTACTGCTACTGCTACTACTAATACTACTACTACTACTACTACTACTACTACTATTACTATTACTATTACTATTATCGTTATCGTTACCATTATTTTTATTATTATTTTTACTATTATTATTATTTTAATTAATAATAATTTTTATATTATTTGTATTATTATTATTAGTTTTATTATTACTTGTAATAATACAAGTAATAATAATAATAATAGTAATATTATAGTAATAATAATAATAATAATAATAATAATAATAATAATAATAATAATAGTAATATTATTATTATTAGTATTTAGAATCTTCAATTAAGGAGATGTTGAAGTTTAAATCGTCATTAATGTGAAATCAATATGAACAATTATCGTATTCATTTGAAATATCCAATCATAGTAAGCAGCAAGCTAATTCGCCCATTCCATTTGTTGAAAGGAATCAGAAGTAGCCCAAACATAACGTACTTTTCTCCATCAAGTAACTCAGTCTAAATTTTACCTTGCATAATCAACTTAAAATTAGGAATAGTCGAAATAAATTGAATATTGAAGAAACTTTTAAACATTAAAATTGAGAGAAAGTGAGCAAATCAAGAAAAGATAGAGCCACTTCTGAACCTATTGATTTCGTGTCATTTCACCACGTAATGTTTAAAATGTAACAAAAAATATTCAATTATAAATTTCGAAGTATTATTTCATAAGTAGTATATATCAAACAGTTGAATTTTTAGATGCTTACTTTCCAAAGAACGAGAGGTCAATGGCAATTGATAGTCTTGCTGAGGATGGGGCGTGTCATCCCTTTTTTCTCGGCCCTCATTCTCTCTTTTCTTACGCCTAGATCTTCTCAAATTCTCCTGGAGCCACGCAGCCGTCCAGGTCTGTAGTTCTCTGTTCACATCAGCAACAGCCTCATTTCGACACATTTTTGAACATTCTGTTGCGTTGCTTATATTAAATGATAAATGTCGTCAGAGGGAAAATTTAGTGAAAATTAAGGGCATTTGATATGCTCGTGATGATTTATATATTTTTAGGTTTCATCATCTATTCTGACAAAAGAGTATAAGCCGAGATGGTTAAAAATATCCTCTAATGTAAAGTATTTAATGCTGCCGGTTTACGGAATAATGATATATTCCATAATGACAGTTTGTATGACGGATACAAATCCGTTATACATGTATATGTATTAGATCTACATTGCTTCGCAATACAATATAAGTACTTAAATACCCTTTCTTTTATATGGAGAGCATGTTGAAGATTAATGCAGACAAGCGTGTGTTTTTTGAATATGAGGTGTCTACGATCTATGTCAATCGAAGTCTATATACTTATATAGATAGACTTCGATTTTATGCATCAGCAAAATTTTATCATGTAAAAAAGTAAGAGAAAGGGACAATTAGCGTGTGTTTTCATGTCGCAATTGTTGAAACCATCCCACGAGTAATATAATTAATGTATTAACTTATTTATTCAACATTAGAGGACTATAGTTTTATGTATAGTACACTATTTAGGATGCCTTAACATCGTAGGGATAACGTCATGAATTTTGAATGAGAGATTCTGAGGTAAATTGAGCCCTCGTAGGTTCGAATCCGAAACGCGCTGATCTGAGAGTAATCTAAATTCTCGTACATACACTCGACTCGACTTACGCGGAATGGATTAAATTGCCTTAAAGTTAAACAGGTTAAATATGAAAGATATCAACGCCGTTAATATTAATCGCAATTAATTGCATTTAATAGCATCGAAAATAATTCACTACAGCGTGTGTATATTATAATTTGAAAATTCTCTCAGATTTTCATGTTATATATTAGTTTTAAAATTTGCTGTTTCTGCTCCACTGCTCAACCTCTGTGAATAACAATTAGTGCAGTAATTATTTGACAGAGCTTACGTACATTCTTTTGAAGCAGAGCGTGCAAAGCCAGCGTTCCTTAGTTGTCATAAGATGCCTGCAACTGTAGCAGACCTTCTGATGGCACTTGTTGCATACATCTCCTCTGTTGAAGAACCGGCCGAACGGTTTCTTGCAGCGAGAACAGAGCTTGCACGTGTCGCTCTGCTTAGCGTCGAAACTCCCATCATTATCATCAACGTCTATATTTTTCTCCAAATCCACCAGGCGATTAATTTCAGCTTTAATGATTCTGCACATGTATTAGCAATGCGTGCATTTTTCTCCATATGTCGCTACTTTGAGAAATAATTTTTAAGTGGCCTAAACAAGAAATATGACAATTTTGAATTAATTACACGGATTGTTCTTGCAATCTGAACCCAGCATCAAAAATCTGTCCCAATTGCTTATTTTCTGTTCAACTTTCTTAATGTTCACTTCGTACACACGAAATTGCTGCAAAACCAGAATGCTTGATATGCAACTTATATTTGGATTAAGCTGAGCACAGTGGTCAACTTCGTCCTAAGCAGAAAAAAAGTAGATTAAAAAGGCTTAATCAGATTTTTTAAAATTGTTAATTAGCCTCCGTGTATTTATTAATGCTCGGAGAGCGAAGCACAAAATGGAGAAATTTAGAGATGTTATTTGATCCGAACTAGAATCGAACCCAACCCTTAAATCTGGAATTTTGTCCGAACCGAACCAGAACTCAGACTCTGGCCAACCCGAATCGACCACTACCAACACTCCATTGAATTCGTACCCTGATTACGTCCAAACCGAACCGAACAGAACTCTTTAAGTTCCTTTATCCTTTTCCGGACTCAGAACACTTGTCTACAGCTTTTCTTTCTCGCTTCTTTACACTTCATCTTGAACACTTCTTTCAGCTACATGTACCTTTCAAAGTCTGCATTAGAATATTATGAAGAATGTTTGCTATAATATATCGATAGTAAAAACATAAAAATATATTTTCTGCCCAAATACTTTCTGCGTTTAAAAATCTTACTGTATCCATTTGCAAGAAGGCTGGTAAAGGCTGGCTACGATACAAGTTTTAAAACTAATTACAAATACGAAAATCCATAAAACATTAAAGATTATATCAAATTTTAGCCAAGAAAATTCCGCTTAAAAAGCGTATTCTAATACATCGGCCTAATGTCAACATTTATTTTCAAATTGATGAATAGTATTGCTTTTTGTTGGTTAATATCAAAGAGAATATTTGAGATACACTAAGAAAGCTAAATATTTATTTTATTTATTCATTTTTATTCAATATATTTATTCCTTTTCTTTTTATTTATTTTTATTGTTAGTCCATTATTTATATTTTAAGAAATAAAATATAAGCCACCTTTCTTCTTTTTTATTAGTCATATTTTGACTCGGGTTAAAGATGTGGCAGTTAACATGACTTCGTGTATTTGTTCTTTGGAGATTCATTTGATATTCTCCGTTTTAAATATGTTTATCATTATCATGTTTATTACATCTTTGTAAGTGATGCTAGACTTTGCCATATTATCCGACTCATACCATTTCGAACTCAAGTCGAACACTTGTTGGAAGGAAAGCCAGCCGAACCCAAACCCGTGTCAGTAGGATGCCAAGCTGAAACTGTAAACTTCTAACCGAACCCGAACTTTAATTTTCAACGAACCGAACTTTGGTAATTCATAAAATTACCATTTCTAAAAGAAATTTTTAAAGTTTGAGTATTGTATAAGAATAATATTGTAACATAATATTGCATAATATGCCAACCGACAACGAAGACTTTGAACAATTAGCGAAACTGTTATACCAGATAGTGTAATAGTCATTAGAAACCACCTGGATTGCTGAGTAAGTTTCCCAAATATTGTTGAGAAGCATTTAGAATAGCTTCTCTGATTCCAAACTCCACCAGCCATGGACTTCAACCTTCAACACAGCTCTGAAGAAGACATTGGAACAAACAGAGCGAAATCGTATTAGAAGTGAAAGATTATTTGACACGTAACTTCAAGGAGTTGGAGGAAATTGGCAGAAAACTGAGCTTAAATTATTTAGATAAACCTGGAGGAGTTGAGATAATTTCAAAGACGCAGAAACACAAAAATTGCAGAAAGCAGAAAATGAAATCATTCCATAGAAGATTATGCAAAAATTACCGGGATAAATTAGAGCATCCAACTGAAGTTGACCGCAAACTGCTCTTTCGACCCACTCAGTGCTGCTTTTGCAGTGAACACTTTTCACTATTAGCTCAATGCTAAGAATTCCTCTCAGTGTGCGGTTCTAGACAGTGTTTTAATTCAATCAGGCACTGGCTCAATAATAATCAGATATACGTATATAAGATAGGCCTGCATTCTAAACGATCATGGACAGGCGGGTTCTCATTCTGAGACAAACAGACTGTGCTACCTGACTGCTGTTATCCCCGCCGTTTTCGTCAATAAGTATAAACTACCTGCATTACTCAATATATGTGGACTGTAGTATATAAGAACCGTTTCATATGAAGCCGTTCAAAATGAATAGAGTACGACTTTAAAAAGTAAACACGCGTGAAGTGATCAACTACATCGATCTTAGTGCATTGCATACTGGCAGGGCCATGGTGTAAAATATCTCTATCTTTGTGTGTTTCCTTAGACTTTTTGTCAAAAGTGCCCGCCTGTTACCATAGGCCGCTTTTGCCTGTGCAATCCTACTGCATTTTTCAGTCTCACATTTCGCGTCATCGATTATAGTTTGACCCAAATATTTGAAACTCCATATCTCTGCCAATTCCGTACAGCTTATTGTGATATTAACTTCACCTTTACTATTGGACTCTCTTTTAACTTTTTGTCCTTTTTATATTAATCTTCATGCCATATCTCAATGCCGTATCATACAGTATCCATACACTTCTGCAGTCCAGTCTCGCTGCCCGCTACCATTCCTTGGTCATTTGCAAGTCGTACATCTTGAATACAATTTTCCTCTTACTCTTATTCCTTCATCCATTTCATCCATCATTGCCTCTGCGTAAATGTTAAACATCAGTGGCGAAATTATACTCCACGTCCTGTGTCACCTTCTTCTGAGTATTCTTCTTGGATTCTTTTTACTGCTTTTCGACTCATGTACAAGTTTAAAATTAGTCTTCTATCTCTAAACTCAATTCCAATCTTCTCAAGATTTTCTTCATCCGTTATCCGATCAAACCTTTCAAAGTCCTTCTCAGAGGCTACAAAGCTTTAAAAAAATCTCTTCCGTTTTCTAAGCTTCTTTCTCAAAGAACCTGCATTACCCCTATTGCTTCTCTTGTGCTGCATCATTTTTAAAAACCAAATTGTGTCTTGCTCAGTATCATGTCTGCTTTCCACTGAATGCCATTATTTATTATCCTTACTAAGATCTTCGACGCATGAGATTTCAAACTGACTGTTTTGTAATCTAAACACTCCACAGCATTTTGGAATTTGTTTTGGAATGTTTTGGAATTTGGGCTCATCACTGACTTGTTAAGTCATCTGGCCAAGTACCTGTATTGTACACTTTCATACATACCACCATTATCATACAATTCCTCTACTTATTGCGTGTTTCTCCTTCCATTATTTGCAAGAACTCTGCTTTGATATATTCCGGCTGCTTTCCCCTTCTTCGTGCTGTAAATTGCAGAATAAATTTACTCTTTTATTATATGTGAGTCCCTTTTATCGTTTTCTGCTATATTTTCTCTTTCTCTTTTAAATACTCTTTAAATTGCTTTCCAGCCTTATCATACAATTCATATTCGCTATATCTTCTTATACTTCTTCCAGCTCACTCTTCAAATTTCCCATCTTTATTAATTAAACCAATGTTCCTTGCGGCTTCTTTCGCTTTCTTATCAGTTCCTGTCTATATCCCGACTTCCTGGTACAATAGATATGATTTCTTCTCTCTCATGAATATGAGAGAGAGGGAAATATACTTTTTCAAACTTTTCACTCCACTAATGATGTTTTGCATTGTCGGTAATTCTTCTAATTTCCTTGTTGAGACTTCTTCTTTTCCTTTTCCTTCGGCCATGACTGGTATCAACACTTTTTCAGTTCCCCCTTTCATCCATTTTGTCTAGCATCTAGCATCTTATGTTCCAAAGTTTATTAGCCGCATTTACTTCTAGAAATCCATATACTTTTAAAAATCAATAGCCTCCTTTGGCTGACACCATCTTTCTGTTACCCCCAGTTCTTTCGTAGTCCATCATTTTCCTAAATTCTCTTTGCACATGAGTCTGAAACTGACTTCTTTTGTCACTCTATCTATTCAAATTCCATCTCTTACTGATTTTCTTTTAAGTATTTTCTTCAGCTGAAGCCCAATTTTTGCCATTGCTAGATGGTGATCTGGGATCATCGGCTCCTGGAGAAGCCCTTGAATTCTTCATACTATTCCTGTACCGTTGCTTTATCAGAAGTCTATCTGGTTTTGTCACTCGTTTCCGGTGCTTCTTGGTTTCTTCCACATAACGCTTTCTATTTTCATGTCTCCACTAATCTCATAATATTGCAGAAGTCAACCAATTTCTGTCCTCTATCATTACTTGCTCCTAGACCATATTCCCAATTTCATTTACCTCACTCCCTTCACCTTACACAGCGTTCCAATCCCCCTTAACAATCACTTGATCTGTGGTTTTTTCTCCACATATCAAGATTGTTCAGATGCAACTAGTTCGATTTATCACTGGCTGCATCTGAACAATCCGATTCACTACCACTCTCATACTACAACACGTTCTGCAGTATTGCTCAAACGCCTGGTGCGTTGTGATGAAGTGCTGCGTTACTCAGTAGGGCACGGCTGATTACTGGAAGGAGCAATCGTCCTAAACTTGTCATTTATATAATGTCTATTATAGACAGAATTGCTGTTATTGCACCTCCTTTCTTATGTATTGATGCAATTGTAGCCTCCCTGAAATCCTGAGGTACCAACGCTGTCATTAGACTAGAGTTAAATAGCGTTACAAGGTTTGGAGCCAATTCCTCACTAAGCTCCACAAGCATTTTTACATTAATCTCATCTGGATCAGGACTCTTGTTTACATTTAGTGATTTCAATTTTTTGCTCCATAATATTATAGTTAACGTCTATATCATGCAATGATTCATCAATACTGCCCTGAAAAACTGTGCATGTCACTGGCATATTTGTCACATTTTCCTGTACGAAAACTGCACTAAAGTACTTATTAAATGATCTGCAGCACAATTATTATTTTCTATAATGTTTCCAGTTGCTCTTAAAGAGCCTATTTTGCTATTTTTTTGCATTATCATAAGAAAAAGACTTTTCGAATCGTTCTTTATATTGAGAAATAAATTTGTTTCAAAATTCATTTTGGCTTTTCTATTTAAAGCCACCGATTTGTTACGATTTTCCTTATAATCTCTGTATTAAGGTTTCTTCCTTAGAATCACTGTTATATTTATATAAAACATGCCACTCAAAACCGTCCATGCCGCTTTTTTATCGTTTATTCTAGCTCTTCTCGTTATTCATTTGCATCTCTATTTATTTCTACTCCTCTTACAAATCGCCGTAATAAAATCCCACTATATTGCATAAGTACAAACTAGAAAACCAGTAGAAAGTTACAGATCTAAGTAGAAAGTAGAAAAAGAACAATACAGAAGTACAAAACACGTCTTAGAATGGCTACAAATTTGTCGTATGCGCAAGACTACAACCGACAATTCTACATCGAGCTTATTCCCTCGATTGCTTGCTTATATACTCTCAAAACATGGAATAGTTAATGTCAGTGTTACGCAATGTTTGCGCTGATAACTGCTTTTAATGTCATATCGGTTTTATGAAAACAACGGTTTCTACATAATTACTTTCAGATTTACTATTCAATTATTTTCTCACGAAACAAATAATTAAGTTGCTCTTAAGATGAAAGCAATAAAATTCAAATTTCGTAATACATTAAATTACTCTGGCTGGAGCAATTGCATCGATAAGATACTCGACCGCGGATCAATATGTTCGTAGTTGAAATCATTACTCGCCCGTAACTAACATCGCTTTCGAGTGAGGAAACTGACGTTAACATTAGCTTTACCAACTTTTAAAAGTAATGTAAGGTATCGGATAGCGCATGTCCTCACAAACAAATTAAAGAAATAACTTTTAAAAATAGAAACATGAACCAGTAGAAAGTGAAAGAAAATCAAGAAAGGTTGCGTTGATTTTCATAGGTCAATTGGCAAGGATATCTCTTTACAATTTGTGACATCAGCTGTAACACTATAGATCACAATTTGCAATGTGTTAGGGAGTTACATCAAATATTACACAAACGATACATACTCGATAGTTTCAAGTTCTCTCCTGCGCAAGGATTCATCCCTCCTAATCACCTCAAAAATCGTTTGACGTTCCGCTTCTGTAAGGTGACCAAGTTCTACATCAGGAGTCAACAATCCCGGAGTGGGTATGCCCATCTTCCAACTGGATTCAACTGCTGCCATCTCTGAAGGAACAACCACATTATTTATTCTTAATTTTATTCAACTCTAAATTTTCCTGTCACAATCCCTTTTTTGCGTCATTTATATTTATCTTATTCAAAACAGTGTACTAAATCTCCTCAGAGATCATAAATATTGTAATATAAAGTAGGTTAATACTCACCATATACATATGGTTCGAACCTAGATTGGTAAAATTCTCTTTAAGAAAGTGTTCAAACCAGACATCAAGATGTCAAAAATTATTAGACTGCAGTCAATTGCGCCGATGACAAAAATGTCATTGGTTTGTTCGTATGTCCTTATTTGAAGCATAATTTAGACAATTAAATTAGCATTTATTTTCATTCTAACACGACAAAGTTGTATTTGCCATCACATTTTCAGAGTTATATATATATCGTAATTGATTAGTCGTCGTTTACACCGGTTCCAGCCAAAATCTCATTTGTGAATAATAGAGCTTGATAAATTTAGGAACTTTCTTTCAAACAATCAATAAGACATGAAGAGGAAAGCCAAAGACAGAAAAGAGTGGAGGTGTTAGTGCTGTACACGCCAGTTCCATAGCATTGGGCAGTGTACTAAGAGAGAAAGAGACAGAGAGAGAGTGAGAGAGAGAGAGAGCGTAAAGTATTCTAGAGAGCGTTCCGAGAAGTTATTTAAGAAACTAAAAAGGGTATTTAAGAAAACAAAGAACAAAGTATTATTGTAAACAGCACATCTGAGAAAAATCTGCACATGGAATTTTTTCTTGGGGAATGATAACCTGCTCAGTGATTTTTAGTCGAAGCTGAGGAATGCTTTGGTGCTTACCTCGTCATAAGTTGAATCCCCGAAGAATAATGGGATATCAAATTTAATGTTAATTCTGTAAATCAAGTTCAGGATGATTTAAGGACCCACGCATATGTGGGCATATACATGTAGACGAAAGCGATAGATAGAGGTGATTGGAGGCGTTATATATCCATGGATCTGCCAGTAGGCAGTGAGATCACTAACAGAGCAAAAGAGTGCTGCATATTAGTATGGATATGCACTTGTACCGGCACTTGAGAGAAAGAAACAGAGAACTCTTTCTCTCTCTCTCTCTCTCTCTCTGTCTCTGTCTGTCTCTGTCTGTCTCTGTCTCTCTCTCTGTTAGTGAACTGCATACTGGCAGTGAGAGAACTGCACTAACAGAGAGTTCCATGGTATATGACCCCTCCACTCTTCTCTGTGTTCCGCTTTTCTTTTCATGTCGACTTACGAGTGGATCTTTAAATCAACAGAATCCCCCAAGAATAATGGTATATGAAGAGGAATGTATAACATACCTTTCGAAATACCATTATTCTTGGGGGATTTTGATAACGACGAGGTGAGCCTTTTATGCCTTGCTCAGCTTCGACTAACATTTACTGGGCAGGGGCGTCATTCCCTGAGAACAAAATCCTGTCTACCCAGGATAGAGAGAGAAATAGAGAAAAATAGTGAGATACAGACTATTCTAATGTTTACTTTAATTCTTTCAAATCATTTACTAGAAGTTTTTTAAAACACTATTACGGGGAAAATTTAAAAATGCTCAGATTGCAAATAAAAACAATGTATGCACATAAAACAGTGCCTGCCTACTTGCATTTAACATAAATGCAATAAGATTTTGATCGAATTTGCAATGTTACTCGAAAGCCACATTATAAAAAAAGTAGCATACGACGTGCACTTTAGATCTATCTGCATCGTTTTCAATTGTTTACGTATAGGTATAATTGTTGGTATATGAGTAAACACTCTCCAATAAAAATAAAATGTCACGAATTTGAATTAAAGCATGTCGCTATTTCTTCTTTCTTCAATTTTTAGATTACCCTATGAAGTTATTGTATTAAGAGAACAATATAAAAATAAGTCACCGCTACCTCTTCACTTTCTCAACCGTTCGGTGTATCTATTCAGCAATTCACGAATGATGCAAATGGTTTGTACTTTACTATGATTTACAATTACAAATTTTTCTTAAGCATACTACTGCAATTTCCTTTAGAAATAGGTCTTAGCGTATTTTTTCAATACTCTTCGGTATACTTGGGCTTCATACGACATGTATAGTGAAAGCTAAGTAACAGGTAAGCGGACATAGCTACAGTCCAAGTCTACATTTACATAGGCCTGAAAGCAGTGGTGGGAACTAAAGAATAAAATTTAAATAGTATTTTCAAAGTAATTTAATAGTGTGTTTAAGATTTCAAAATACTTCCATTGAATTTTTTTAAATTCTCAATTTACAAGTCTTAACTGTATTATTTACATAAAAATTTCCTTAATCAATCTACCCTAACAATTTTTTATCAACGGTCTGCCTTTCTGACCTTACTTCTCAGCACACTGCTTTTGCAGATTAATCTAGGTTAATTAATATGTAGTGATGTGTACTGTTGGTAGGTCCCTGACACCATCCATGTAATGATTTAAACGTCCCTGACACCATCCATGTAATGATTTAATGATTTAAAATGACGTTAAACCTTTACAAAGGTTTAATGAATTAAAGGTTTTAGTGAATTTAAAAATTCACTAAAAAAGCCGGGGAATTAACAAATTCCATAAATTTTTCAATGCTTTTTTGACAAATTCTCTGACGCAATTAATTGAAAAAGGACTCTTTTTACGATGCTGGAAAATCGTACACAAATTCAGCCAGTATTCGAACACAAGTACAACATTTGAAAGAAAGTTCAGTGAACACTTGAAAATAGTTTGCCAACAATGTTTCTATTTTTATATGACGTATAGTAGTAATAGTAAAAAACTGCGCGTTTTATCATAAAACAGAAATTAAAGTTATTCTGATTAAACAGAACTTAAATAATACAACGTAAACATAAAACTTCGATCGCGGATCAGTTTGTGCGAGGTTCAAATCCTGGGCTCTCTCGTCACTGACTTCGAGTGAGGAAACTGACGTTAACCTTAGCCATACCGTAGTTAACCCTACCGGCTTTTAACACATAGAGGAGGTTCTGTAACTGTTGTTATAAATTAGGCTAGCATGACAACGGCTATTACATTTTATTTTCGCTTTGTAACATTTACAACGGTTACTCTTGCACCTAGTTTTTCCTCCACAATTGCATTTCACCTTGTCCATCGCCCTTCGATTCCAATATTGACTGCTGTACTCAAAACCCCCTCCTCTTTCCTTGACTAACATTGCTGTCAGTCAGAAGCTTATAAGCACAAAGATCAAATTGATTTCTCGAGTATTCGCCCTTTAATACTCCTGCGATCACGGCTAAATTATACATGTCATTGAATGAAATATTCTTCCAATATTTCCAGAGACATGACGTCATTAAAATCACTCCCTCTACAGAAACCTTTTCTGACGTGATTGACATCACTCCCTCTATATTAACCTTCTCTGAAGTCATTGACGTCGCTGCTTCTTAGTCAACAGATGACAGTCACATCAAGAGAAATAGTGAACGAGCTCAATATGTAATGATCACAAATGATGACATGTATCGCTTAGCTGTGCGTGTATTTTCTTTGTATTTATATATATATAATATATATGTATATGTATAGTATATATATATATATATATACATATATATATATATATATATATATATATATATATATATATATATATATATATATATATAGATATATATATATAAAAATTATATATTATATTATATATATTTTATATATATCTCCTATATATATATTATATCTATATAATATAATAATATTTATATAATATATATATTATATTATATATATATGTGTGTGTGTGTGTGTGTGTGTGTGTGTGTGTGTGTGTGTGTGTGTGTGTGTGTGTGTGTGTGTGTGTGTGTGTGTGTGTGTGTTTGTGTATAAATGTGATATAATAATATATATGTACAAATATATTACATTTTTCTTTATATATGAATAAGAGAACGTTTTTGAGAGATCCATTTACTGATATAATATGCATTGTTGTAATAGGTTATTTATAATCATGGCCTATGTTGCAGGATAAAATCTGGCAGAGATAATTTTGAAAGTCTTTTCTATAAGTATTCTTAATGTACCATTTTATTTTTTAATATTTATTTCTAGATACCTCATAGTATTTCACTACTTTTGGGGCTTTTAAAAAATATTAGTAAAATACTACGTTAAATTATTTTCAAAATATATTAAGAAATATGTTGCCCATCACTTATTCAGCAGTTTTCATGGTTTATTATTGTACACAGCGCATAGATCGCTGAAGAGTTGAAAGCTGTTTTACTCTATTATTGTTCACCAATAATTCTTTAACACGCAGTACCTGTGCGTATATTTTATGCTCTATGTGCTTGTCTCTGCTTGTATAGAATTCATTGAAAATAGACTTACGGCAAAATGTAATAAAAGGGGCTTATTGTTACCAACTCTCTGATTGTTGCGTTAGTCAGTGTCAAACACATTCTCTATTTTACGAAACTCAAATGCTTGTGTATAATATTTTGAGCAACCCTGTCTGCATGCATAAGTGTAACAGGCAACAACAATAACAGCAACAACAGAATTAGAGTGTTACCATCGTCCATGATAACATTGAGCACTATGACATCAAATCTAATCCGATGAGCATGGTTTAAAAACGGTGCAAGATCAAATCTGGGGATTCGGTAGGAGGAAGGGAATGGAGGTTTAAGTGTTGGTCTCAGTTACTGTGCAATAGTTCAATAGGAAAGATCAAAGAGAAAAGCCTTCAGCCGTCTAATAAACTGTTCATACAAGGATGGATGATCAGTGGAAAATGTGCGGGTGCGCAAAGTTGAAGGAAATGAATTCCAGATCTGAGGAGCAGTGTGCTGATATGAGCGCCTGCAGAGCTTACTGCTTGAATGGAATGCCAGGTCTTACTACAGTAATTAAACTAGAGGACCTAGTAGATAACTGCATATAGGAAGGCTGTCATTCGCATTCGCATTTATTACAAAAGAGAACTTTCCATAAGTGCGACGTGTAACCTTTTTGCCCGGGGTTGTGATAGACTTGTAAGTCAGAGGAGCCGCCTTGAAAAAAAATGCGTTCCTTGACTTTGAGACTGTACAGAGACTTCAAGTGAGTTAACAAATAATTGAGCTACTATTAAAATCTGACATAAACATGCGTAACCTTGACCATCACGTGGGAGTGCTTAGAGCGGCAGAAGACTGCGCGTGCGAGGGAATTCTGGATGAACTGCAAATCTGTCGATCTCACAGCTTTAGAGATTAAGAAACAAGTAGTCACAGTAGTCCAGTTTGGATTGTATCACCGAAAGCAGAAGCGGTCTCAAGAGTAAGATCTGCGTATTCGAGGATGCTCTCTGAAGTGGAAGAAACGAGCCTGTGACTAAAAGTAACTGCACTGAAAGTAAAATTCGTGTCCTCTGGTTCTAGCTGATGAAGGCGCGCTCATTTGTTGCCAAATATTATCAATTATTTCAACAATGAAAATCTAAGCAATATTACGCTCTCAAAGCTTTTAATTGCACTTGTTACCGAATTTTAAGACTAAATTTTAAATTTTATAGGAATAAAATTTATAATATTACTTTAATAAATGTTTTAACTAATATCTAATTAAATGGTTTCCTAATTGACATTACGGATAAGAAATTCACTCGACTCCCAGTACAGTAAACCAGTGCTGGAAAAGTACTTTTACTTTCAAAATTACTTTTACTTTTTACTTTTTGAGGTTTTGTCAGTACTTTTTCTTTTACTTTACAATTTCGAAAAAAATAATACTTTTACTTTTGTGTTATCTAAAAAATTACTTTAGTCTAAAAGTACTTTTTCATGGTAGCAATGTTATCGGATAAAACGAGAAGCATTAAACATTTTCAAGTCAAGATTTAAAAAACGTTTAATTTAAATTATTTGTAATACATAATAGTGTCGATGATTGACATGCAATATATGAAGCATCACTTAGATCAAAGGTCTGAAATATAATTATACCGCTACGTCAGACGGTCTGAGTGACTCATTTAATTGATTAAAAATACTAATAGATGTATGCCGTCTTTCAACTTTCAATGATTCATGCACGTCATTCTTGGAAGCCTATGCTTTGTTCATAATAATAAAACACATTTTGATTTTAGTGAAATGATAAACTACATTGATATCTATCACTCTTAATATCACATTGTATATCCGTTTGGCAACTTCGTCCATTTTCCGTATAACCAGTCCAGTGAATGTCCGAGATTTTACGGCAAAAAAAAACTACTTTTACTTTTAATTTTGGATTCCAAAAAATTAATACTTTTACTTTCACTTTTTAGTTTAATATGTCGAAATATGTCGGGAAACGGACTGTCAGATACTTTATCTATAGGAGATAAATCACACACTAGACCGAATGTATATGGAATGTCTCTAATCGCAGAAATACCATACTCTAAATACGGCAGCGCCATACTTATTAAGCACAACATGAAGGCCGATGCTGTGTCAGTGTCAAATAGCAATGGTATTGAAAAGTTGTCAATAGAAATCGATTTCGTCGGAATTTCGTCAATATATAAACCGCCAAATACCGAATTCAAGTTACATGGATCTACATCTCTTAAGTTAGGAATGCCAGAAATATTCGTGGGGGACTTTAACAGCCACAGCACTATCTTGGGTTACCAGGAAAGCAACGAAGATGGGCGAAGGGTGGAATTGTGGGCAGAAATGGATCAGCTCTCATTAATCCATGATCCTAAGCAGTCAAGCTCCTTCAACAGTGGACGCTGGGGGAGAGGTTACAACCCATATCTCATTTTTGTCAGACAGCGGGTATCATAGATGTGTCATAAAAAGGTCTGTCTCCTATACCTCACACACAACATAAGCCAATAGCTGTGGAGATCAATGCAGTGGTTTCATCGAATAAGGTTCTATTTCGACGCCGTTTTAATTACAGGAAGGCTGACTGGGACGGTTTCAGCGATAAGCTCGAAAAATCTATCATAGGATCAAAGCATGCAGCAAGGATTATACAATCTTTGTGAATTAAATTAAACGAGTGGCAAGAAAGCATAACCCTCGAGGGTGCAGGACTGAATACATACCCGGATTAACACAAGAAAACAAAGAATTGTACAAGGCATATACAGAGGCCTATGAAAAGGATCCATTTGACGAGGAGACTATAACAATGGGTTATAAGTTTTTGGTAAAACTTGCAGATGAACGACAAAAGAAGTGGCAGAATATGATTAAGTCAACCGATATGACACATAATAGCAAGAAGGCTTGGTCAAATATTAGAATACTAACAAACGACAACACAAAGCCAAAAGTCTATAGCAGTGTAACAGCAAATCAGGTTGCCCATCAACTTATACTTAATGGTAAGAGCCCCACGGGTTCGCGAAAAGAACCACGGCCAAAGATAGCACGAGATCAACGTTGCTCCGATGTCAATGGTTGTATATTGCAGCCATTCACATCAGACGAATTTCTGACTGCAATCGATTGTCTAAAGAATGGCAGTTAAAGTTATAGCTTTACTCAAACCTGGAAAAGATCCCAATGATGCAAAAAGCTACAAGCCTATAACACTACTATGCCATACGTACAAGCACTAGAACACATGATCCTTAATCGAATATATATATATATATATATATATATATATATATATAGATATATATATATATATATATATAATATATATATATCTATATATATATATATAGCTCGACGCGGATCAGTTGATCAAATCCTGTGCTCGCCGTACTGACATGATAATGATAACCTAGCTTACCATATATATATATATATATATCTATATATATATATAGATATATAGATAGGATATCTTAGAGAATATAATAGATATATATATATATAATCTATGTATAGATATATATTATATATATATATATATATACTTGAAAATGAAAATGACGTTTGCTACAACGGTAAGGGCAAATTGCACTTCATTGTCGAGAAGGAAAGGGTTATCGCTCAGTATTACGTCAATACTTTAACTTACCGAGCTATTTGATGATTTGATATTTTTGATATTTTGATATGTTGATATTTTCATTGATTTGAAATATTTGATGATTTGATATTTGATATTTGAAACCAAATGGTTTCATCTTTCAGCAGAATGTACTCCGGCTCATGCAGCTCGTCATGCACAGGAATGGATCAACGAGAGAAACCCGGATTTCATCAAGACGAATGAATGGCCTCCAAACTCATCCGATCTAAATCGTCTGGATTACTATGTCTGACGAACCAGCCTGAATCTCTATCAGAAACACCAGCCAGAGCCTAAAAACAAAACAGAATTGCAGGAAGTGCTACAATCAATCTAGCCCTAAGCTGGAATCAACAATTCTATCCTAGCGTTCCGAAAGCAACTGCAGTCCTGCGTTGCAGAGGAAGGAAAGCATATCGAATATTCAGTAATGCTTGCAGATACAACTTGTTCTTTCTGAACCATTACTGAACAACGGCTTCTTCATGGCCAAAATAAAAATAAAAATAATTTATATTTACAGTACATTAAAAAATGGGGGGTTGCTCTGCTGAAACTTGCATAACAGGTCAATCTATGTACCGAAATAGACGAAAATTGGCCACACCGTCAGAAATTAGTCCTTTAGTAATTTGTAAAAGTTTTATTTTATAATATTAACAATAGCCTGAGATATTCAAACTATTTGCAGGTGTAATCATTTTTTTTACTCACACTGAATATATATATATATATATATATATATATATATATATATATATAATATATATATAATATATATATATATTCAGTGTGAGTAAAAAGAATGATGAATATATATATATATATTATATATATATTATATATATACTATATATATATATATATATATATATAATATATATATATATATAATACATATATATATATATATTTTATATATATATATATATATATATATATAGGGTAAATGTCTTGTGTGATATATGCTCTTTGCGAAATGAGTTCTGAATCCGATTTGTTACCCGTAGGGAGTTGGAGACTATACCTTTTCAATCTTAACCCTAGAAAACGCGAGTGGTTGCTGCAGCCCTTGGCACTCGACTTTAAAATAGCTTAATATTCATTCGTTAACGTTACTAAAACATGGGTTGGAGGGAGGAAAGTTTGAGGTGTCCATGTGCTCAATTATGATGTGGTAACAGGGCGAATCGGTGTAGGTGAACAAGAGCTGTGCTCAGTTGCCGTATTTCGTCTTTAGTACATCGTAATGAAATTTTTAAAGATGAAATTTTGATAAATAGAGAATACTAGCACCGATGTATGTCGGCTCATCCCAGAATGCATGTACCTGATTCATCTGGACGGCTACAAGAGCAGTAGTGAAATCGTGTCGTTCACACGATATCTTTTCACTAGGCTTTTGCTTTCTGTCCTATAATTAGATGATTAGGTTGTTATGCCATTAATCCATTCTCTCTCTCTCTCTCTCTCTCTCTCTCTCTCTCTCTCTCTCTCTCTCTATATATATATATATATATATATATATATATATATATATTTATATATATATATATATCTCCCACCCTCTATCTCTCTCTCTCTCTATTCCTTGTTTGAATGTTGACCTTTGAGCTATCTTTCTTCTTTATTATTGATGATTTCTTTCTTGTAGCTCGTGTATCTATTTCTTTCTTCTATGCGTATCTCTTCTAGTTCTATCGCTTTATCTCTCTCTCCCTCCTTCTTTAGTCTATATAAAGACCTAAGTACCTGCTTCCTTGTTATTAGTTTAGTTGCTCGTTCTCGTTCTTCTACTTCTCTACGATTTATTCTCTTAGCTCTTGTCCCGACTTACGAAGGTTACATAAGGTATATGATAGTATTTTTAGTTGGTATCTTTTATGCGGATTTTTTTAGTTAGATATGATATGATAGGACTGACATCGGCGTGCTTTCTAATTTTATGTTAGAACTGTTTCTTTATTATATTTGTATTTTGTTAATTGGTCTTATGTTGTCTATATATTTAGTATATTCTTCAGTGGGCTCTGCTCAAACTCCTCCGGATACTTTAAGGGTTCCTTTCTAGAATTGGCTTGTCTTAGTCCAGTGGTGGCTCGTTATAAACGTTCTTTCTTTCTTCTTTCTTTTCCCCGGGTTTGTGTGGTTCTTCTCCTACCTCAATTGAGTTTCGTTAATTTTGTGAAAGAAGTGGTAATTAGGTTTGGCTACCAGATTCCTTGCCTATTTATCCGCTGGGCACCATTTTATGGCGGTTTGTTTTCTTAAATTTTGCATTTATTTCGGAATATGGCATTGTTTAAAAATTTACAAATTTCCTTTCTGAAGGGGATTTTGCTTTTTGACGCTGAGTGGTGTTAAAATCCATGTAGGGTCTGATCCACGATTTCTGCGTGAAGCTCATCACGCTATGTATATCTCTGCAGACCTGACCCTTCTGTAAATAATACTGAAAATTTCTGTAATTGAGTACATATCGGGACTTTGACAAGAAATTTTGCACCAACTTTCAGTTATTTTATTTTGCTTTCCCCCAATTTTTGCTAATGTTCCCTTTGATAAGAGGTGAGGAAGGGATCGGGAATGGAAATTCTTTCAGGGGCTAGGAGCAGGTCATTGTGAAGCTCGTGTAGCTCGTTGGGGTCGCCAAGTCTACTTCTATCAGGAAACCCATAACAACATCTTCCGCGATCTGCGCTAAATCGATAGACCCAATTTCTTCCATAATAAAAATTCAAAATTTCATGTGGGGAGGGGCTCAGATTTTTTCCACCCATGAAGGTTATGGGCATCATAATATTAAATGAACGAGTTGGGTACCATGGAGGCGTAGCTATGTAGACTCGGATTATTTTCTTTGGCGACATGTACGAATCGTACTATCTGAATGAGAGCGGTAGTGGAATGTCCTTGTTTGTCAGAGCTAGAGAGCAGAGAGGATATGGATTGGGTAATATGTTAAATGGTTAGTTTAGGTCGGCCTTCTCGCTGATTAAACGCGGATTGGCGGCATTCGCTTAAAACCTCGCACAATAGAGCCAGATGATATAAAACCGCTTCGTAACTTCGGAAAGTTTTATTAATCGGTCAGGCAACGGTCGAAGTAGGATAAAGATGGACAGCAGCAGAGCATCAGGCCGCTGGAGTTGACCTTTGCCAATATTCTGTATATAAAATCCTACATGACTCTGTTTATCGCCACTGGAAAGCAGTTTAGCATCAGGTGTTATATTCCCATCAATAGTCCCATCAATAGTCCCTGACATCTTCTCAGAAGATGTCGGGGACTATTGATGGGAATATTTGCTGCGTTAGACTACCTCGTCACGTGCCTACTGGAAGGCCATTGCTGCTATTGTGCAACACCGATCCTCGCCACAGACCCGGCGAGCAATGGATAGCTATTTGCTGGAACAATGACGGAACTAGAGAATATTTAGATTCGTTTGAAGAACCTGATCTTTAGACTGAGACTGAGACTTTCAGACTGAGAGTCAGATTTTTTGAAAGACATTTTAGAATTGCATTGTACCGATTATGTATTAAGCGCAGAACAATTGCAGAGGGTTCTATGGAAATTTGGCGGTCATAATTGCGTATTATATTGCTTGTTTAAGAAATTAGATTATAAACAATATTAACGAAACACATAACAAATAAATGTTGTTCATTTTATTTGATTAAATAATATCAGAACGTTAGAAAGTTTAAAACTACTTGAAAATAATATCCAAATGTCAGTAGTCTAGGATTAAACATCCATGGTGCCGAAAGGGTACCAGTATCATATGGGGGCTTACACGAATAAGCCGCATATGATTACTATATTACTTCAACATCCACACGGTATCACATTATCTAATTACGGATGTTGAGATCGGATTGTTTTGAAATTCTCAATTAGACGTTTCCATTCACTCAGTGGGATGGAAATTCCTGCCTTTGTACGGATCGGTTGCATTTAATCCGTATGTATGAAATATCTCGGTAGGTTACCGCGTAGCATCCAGAACGAACGACAAAGTAGATTCCCTCGCCGATGTGGTTTCTGTACTAGAATTTTTCCTTTTTTAAGCCACGAGCATCCCCTAACTTCATCCGATATCATCGATAGGACGGCGAAACGTGAAGGAGTCAAAGCCACTCCGCCGCTGGTAGGAAATCTGTTAATCGCATCGTGCTCTCTGATGTGCCAATACTTTTTCTCATTACAGGTACTGACACAAAGCCTCTTTTACCCAACTCTAGTTTCTAAAACATACAAAAAATATTATCATATATATCATAGATATTATCATAATATTATAAAAATATTATCTATAATTCTAAATATTCCGACAAGTTTGAAGAAACCCTAATAAAAGTTCTACACAGTAACTTAAACGACTAATGTTCTAAAAGACAATTTACTTGAATATATATACTATGTTGCTCTGCTGAATACTGTCGAATGAATGCCGAGTTGCACTAGGAGGAGCAATAACGATATAAGGCACTTAAGCCACTGCTACTGTACCTACCACGGCCTGTCGACATCACGACTGCACAACGCACATTAGGGGTCCTATTAAGAACATCAAACTTAAATATTTAGGAGTCGGTTGCAATAGTTCTTCCTGCTTATAAACATATAATGCTAGTCAGGACTTAGGAACACTTAACTGGAAAAGTCTTTACAATTTGCAAACATCATAACAAGAGATTTTCATCCGATATCATCATAACAACAGACTTTCAGAGTACAGTTTGACGTTTTATTCACATTGCAGAGTGAGACATAGAGAGAGACAGACAGAGAGAGACTGAGAGACATGCAGGTACACAGATTGGCACATGCAGACACATACAGACGCATACTGACGCATACATAGAAAAATACAAGCAGAAAAACTGCCAAATTATATTGTCTATAACAAAAAGTGATGACAATAACAAAAAAGTGATGTAATAGTAGTAGAAATTTTACTCTCCGAGGACAGTTTGATGTTCCAATCACAACCTAGCCTTAAAACATAGATAAATTCAATAATTAGCCTTGTTCTGCCTTGATGATTCATACTCAGATGAAAGTTAATCATTTGTAGCACAGCCCAGCCTTAAACATAGCTAAATTCAATATTTAGCCTTTATGCTTAACTGTCACAATAATATTAAGCACAGCACATCCTTGAATCTTGCTCATTTCTATTTTCTGCCTTGATTTGCCTTGAAACCTAGCTGATATCTAAATCAGATTATGTTGCTTTTCATGGATTGCGTACCACTCCACTCGAGTGGTCGAATCAGCCATCTAGCTGTTCATTGCTAATACGTGTAACTCACAGCGTACAGTCTCCTTGCCAGGCCGCAGCAGTCGCCCGCAGTCTCTGCTGCCTTATAAAAAAGTTCATATCCTACTAACGTGTAACGTGGCATGTTACGTCAGTATACATGTACATTACGATACAGCGAAGATGGCTAGGTTTATTAGTACTACAGAGCAAAATGATTTTGTAAAAGATACTAAAGAGCTACATCGTTTTATGATGAAATCATTGCCAGTGTCAAAACGAGACTCGGTTTTCGCTAAAGGAAACGGTTATATGAGAAATTGGAGAAAGATCTTTGACGTAAGTACAGAATATGATACTGGTATGGAACATATGGTTAAGAACGAGCGAGGAAGAATATGTAGGTGTTATGAAGAGCTCAAAGAAAGTTTGGTTACTGCAAAGGTGTAGGAACTAATAAAAATTATGTTCAGCCTAGCAACGTGGAAGATTATTTGATCAGGATCAAATCGCTAAACAGAGAGGAAAGAGGTAAGCTTGCAGACACTAGTTTAATCCAATTTCAAATTGGATTAACGCTATACAATCTGAAAGTTTACACAAAGATAAAGAAAATGTTCAAATTGATAGCTAAAAGAGTAGGATATTCAGTGTCCTACGCCTAAAAATTGATTAACTGCATGGTAAGTCAATGAAGAATACATCACTTCCACTGCAAAAGCTCTTGGATAATTATGAATAATGAGAATAATGAGAAATAATGAAAACTGAATAATGGGAGTGTATTTAAGGATGTATTAGATGAATTATACGAAAGAAACAATTTAAAATAATAACTATGAAATTAGAGGGACATGGTAGACTTGAATACTGACTATTCGGAAATTTATCATAAAATTTACGGTAGCAACTATGAGAGCAAACATCACGATATATTTGCTAAGAATATATTTATGATACTTGCTGGCAGCACTGGTTGCGGTAAGAAAAATTTAATGATGAACTGTATTATGAAAAAATTAGTGCATTACGGCGACATTATGGTTGTACACCAGATGCGTATAAATTCCTTCGAGATTGCAATGATGTAGTTGAAAGAAATCCAAAGCAGATAAACATATTGTTACTTTTCACAATCCAGATGATGGAATTGCTCATCCTTCTGAACTCGATATGAATAAAACACATGTTGTAATATTTGATGACATCATGAATGAAAATCAAAAGGTAGGGACAGATTATTTTTGTCAAGGTAGACATAATAATGCGAATGTATTCTATTTATGTCAGAGCATACATAAACTGAAAAAACATGGCACACGTGAAAATTCTAATATTTTTATTTTATTTCAACATGATAGGAAGTCGTTGGAATATTTTTATGGAACACACGTATCGGGAGACATGACTTTAAAGAGTTTGAAAAAATCTGTAAAGAAGCGTGGAAAAGTAATCATGATTCCGTTAAAACTCTTTGGGAAGAGCTGAATATGGTCGTTATATTTTAAATAATAATGTAATTTACATACCTGAGCAGTACCTAATAATACATAATAATACCTAAAAATACTTAGTAATACCTAATAATACATAGTAATGCATAAAAATACATAAAAATACTTAATAAACAATTTTATGTACCTAATAAAATGATGAAGGAATTTGATATTAACTGGTTTATAAAAGACAAGAACGAAGTCAAACAAATGTTTCGGAATGACATACTTGACAACCAACGGGTTTATGACAGTCAAGCAAATAATCAGAGAGAGGCGATACAGCTATGCCATTTTATGATTCGCCAATTCCTGCACGAGAATCCACACCGAAAAAGGATCCTTTAATTATTCATTTAGGCAAACACCTCAATGAAAGTGATCGAGAGAATCTAGATCTGCTCCACCTGAAGCTTCCAAGTGAATCATATGAAAACAATGATATAGAAGCAACATTGAAGGAGATTCAAACACATAATAGACGAATAGGGCAGTTCTTGGGAAATAACAGTAAAAAGAGTGCGGCTGAGAAAATCATTTGCGAGTCTCAACAGAAAACACTGGAAAAGTACAAGAGCATATTGACTAAGGTAAAAGCAGGGAGTGAGCTCGTCGGCGAAGGATTAAAGAAGAAGAGAAAACTTGTAATGCCTGTCAGTAATCAAAAGCGTGGTAGAGGTAAGCCTAAAACAGACCAGGTTAAAATTTATGAATCTCAGATCAAATAGTTCGTCTATTAAATGAAACTCTTGCGGATCTACGTGCTGGAAACAATGGAGTATACAATACGGCAGTTGGTATTTTGGATGAGTTATTAAAAATTAGAGCAATCATCAAAGAGGTATATGATATTATATATATAAATAATTTTAAAGTTATATAAAATTAATAAATTAACTCTATCGAGCAGATCAACAGATTTTACTACAATCCTCCAATTACATTGGATCGAGACAAAAACAACGAAATTGCATTGAAAAAAACTGATAACGTACAATTCGATACCTAACATCACGGAAGCCAACAATGAATCTAAATATTTTCCACCAATGTCGGAAGTACTTGGAAAATAAGCACACTTTCAAGAGGAGGTTACGAATTAAGAGATATTAACGCAGCGATTCAAATGGTAATGGAGGCAAACGGCGACTACGATGCACTTAATGAGAAATATTATATAGACTTAAGTCATTTAATTTTCAAGGCAATTTTGACTATATCACACGAAACGTACATAACATTGTGCGTTTCGGATTGAAAAAATTCGATAGGGTCTACTTTAGGCTTCACCGATGAAAAATTAGCATATGGAATTCATCAATCTCCCAATTTAATCGATTTAGAAAAAGTCAATTCGCTTCATGTACATTGCGATATAGCCAGTGGTAGCTACATTAACGATGCGAAATCCAATGAGATTCATACGTTCACCCAGAGAGTAAATCCAGGCTACAAGATAATAGAGACACCTACACCTCAATTGGTATTTCAACCAATTGTTAAAAAACAATAAATTCATAGAATAAACCTGCAGTTAACCGATCAAGACAACAAACTTATCGATCTGATGGGTGAACGACTTATTATAGTACTATTGATTAGAGAAAAGTCAAATTAAAAATATATACTGCAATTATAAAATGATTGTCAAAGAGAAATGCAATGCGTATAGTGCAAAACAAACGTTTATAAGCAGGCGTTGATTAGTCGACACACTGAAAGGTATCGGTTCGTACGTCTATCAGAATACAGATTTAGTTGCAAAGCCAATGTTAGGAGCGTTGGGAGATATTGCAGCATTTGGAATGAAAGAGGGTAGTAAGGCTCTAATTAGAAAAGCGATGGCTGAAAAACGAGACTCTAAATCCTGAATCGAGACAAATTTTGGAATGTTTAAAAGTAGGTAATGGAATCAAAACGTTTTAATTTTAAAAATTTTTTTAAATTATATATAAAATGGAAACTCAAGTGCTAAACCAAATATTCACTCACCCATCGTCAACAATTGTTGACAATAGCATAGACAGGGTACAATACTTTTCCTTTATTCCTCAGAGTATAGCTGGGATTAATCCTGTCTCTGAAGCTTTTGAAATTGATATACCAGCTAGCGATTAATATTGCAACATATCCAAGAGCTTTCTTAAAAAAAGGGAAGATTAGTTAGGAATGACAATGGCAATGCTTACAATAGGACAGCTCAAATTGCTTTGATTAATAATGCCATTCCGTATCTGTTTGACGATATCGAGTATTTTTTAGGAGAAAGTCGATTGAAGCATTACATCTTCCAGGACAGACTACGTCAATATTGGGTTATCTCTCTTACCCTGACGATTTCAATAGCAGCGCGGGATTGAATCAATGTTGGAGAAAAGGCACAAATGTCGGTACAGTTTCTTCTAAATTTTGACAATCTCCAGCAGTTGCAGCAGGCGCAGCCATTGTGGCCGATCATTTTACAACGCGAGAAAATCCAGATTACAATGAAGGATTTGCGATTCGCCGACAACTACTAATGAACAACGATGGATCAGGCCAATTTTCATTTAACATTCCATTTTCGCACCTATTTGGATTTTCTGGTTATAATAAAGTACTTTACAATTTCTGACATAGGTTGCGACTCAGTAGAGCGGACTGCACTTTGGCTATTCATAGTGCAAACAATGTACTTGAAGGTAAAGTTTTGCTAACGGATATTAGGTGGTTGGTGCCAAGAATAGCACCATCAGTTGAAACGCTAACATTACTGGGAGAGTTGGTTGTAAGTAAAAAGAATATTCCAATAAGTTTTAGTTTTAGAAATACCCAGCAATTCCAAATACAATTACACAAAATATTGGAGAATTTGAATGGATGATCAATAGACAGAGTGGAATTGAAAAGCCTAGATGGATAACTGTAGGATTTCAAACTGACAAATCACGAACACAAGAACAGAATCCAGCCGTGTTAGATCACCTTAACTTGACTTAACTTAACTTGTCTTTTGTTGAGTTGAATGAACCAAGAATAAACTTTGCTACTAATGATTATGTCAATTTCTGCGTCATGGCAGATGAATTTAAGAGAGGATACTATTCATTTAATAATTTAACAGGAGTTACGCAGATCGATATGATAAATTACAAAAAGCTATTTCCACTTGTAGTCTTCGATGTAAGGCATCAGAGTGAAAAAGTCAAAGACAGCGTTATGTGTATGAAACTTAACTTTAAATTTAGTGAAAATATTCCAGAACATACTCATATGTATGTTGCAGTACTTTCCGATAGAGTGATACACCATATATCCGATGGTCAGACTCCAATAACTATAACTTAATAATTATAACTTAATAATTACATTATAAAATTCTATAATGTAATTTTAAATCTACTGTTTGAAATGTAATAGGAAATCAGATTCTATACAGACGCAAGAGAGGTTGACTTCTAATAATAGAAAATTGTAAATTTCTATTTGTGTTGTACGTGGAAATAAAAAGTCGAGATTCATCTCAGGGTCGGGGTGTCTTAATCAAGTGTTATCGGCAGTTGGAAATACAGTCGGAGAACTACATTTACCTGCCAAACGTGGAGAGTATGTACCCAACGGATCATTTAATAATCTAAACAAGTATTCGTATTGCGGTCCAGGCACAAAGTACGAACAGAGACATCGCGAAGGCTATCAGGGTATAAATGAGTTGGACAGAATGTGTAAATTGCACCATCAGTTTTTTTACAGCAAATCCTGATACTACCAGCAGAAATATAAGCGACGAAGCCTTGGCCCATCGAGCACACTAAAATTAACAATGATTCAATATTTGATAGTGAGCAAAGAAATATCGCTCAGATAGTTTACCATATCATGAAAAATAAGGCAAAGTTTGGTCTTGGCCAGTCAAAAAACGTAAAGAGGGGTCCAGCGAAGAAAAAGGCTTGAAACGAAACGTTGGCTCCTTTGAAGATTTAGCTAGTGAATAACACAAACCGATTAGTAGAAAATTTAAAAGACGCCAAGTTCATGTGTTTGAAGTGGATGAGATATGGGGAGCAGATTTAATCGAAATGCAGGATAATAAGGGCTACAGGTACATGCTTAACGTCATTGATGTATTTTCCAAGTATGCATTTAGCGTTCCGTTAAAAGACAAGAGAGGTGAAACTGTAACTGAAGCTTTCAAATTAACTGTAAAAAGTTCAGATAGACTTCCAAAATTCTTGTGGATTCTAATTTATCATATTTAGTTTATCAGGGTAAAGAATTTTACAACAAGAACATGGATGATTGGTTAAAGAAAAATAGTATTAATAGATACTCTACATTCTGAAAACGTAAGTAAGCAGTTGTTGAAAGGTTTAATAGAAGCATCAAAGAAAAAATGTGGAAAAGATTTACAGCTGAAATTACGAAATATTGGAATGATAAGATTGACGATTTAATTTCAGAGTATAATAACACGAAGCATTCGAAGTAAAAATGACTCTAGCCGAGGCGAGTAAAAAGGAAAATGAATCATTTATAATAGCCAGTAGTATAAAAATCTAAACAAAATCTCAAGTCCAAAATTCGCGGTGGGTGACAGAGTTCGAATTAGTCGTATTAAAGGTGTGTTTGAAATGAGTTTCCTGCCCAATTGGTTTGAAGAGGTATACAAGATAGACAAAGTGCAATGCACATCTCCGATCACTTATAAATTGACAAATTCGCTAGGCGAAGAGATAGAAGGAGGATTTTATGCAGAAGAATTGCAGAAAACTAATCAAGAAATTTAAAGAATTGAAAATGTTTTACAAAGGAAATTGATTAAAGGGGTAAAACATGCTTTGGTGAAATGGGCGGGTTGCGACAAAAGGCACAATGAATGGATTCCGGTATCAAATTTACTAAAGTTAGTTTAATTATTTCTATTTAAATTTATTTTTCTATATATAAAAAATGGAAACTACAAACTCTACGACAAATACAAAATCCGTCGTACTCAAGTTTCAAGATCTTAACGCTGGAGATAGATATATTGTAAATGGAAGAAACAGTTGGAAGCGAACCCTACAAGATTTGAATTTACAGTAAGAAAATGCACTGAAAATTTGAAGGAAAGTTATGGCCATATCTTGATGGTTTCAATCCATACAATGAGGTTGTCTGGCAATAAAAGTTAATTATTTCCAAACCAAGTGTGATTTGAAAATATTAGTAAAAAATACAATATCAATCTCCTGCGGTCTTTAGTCTGTAATTGCCATACGCAAAAGTATGTATTCCATCGTTTGAAATTACTCGCTTATCATCATCAGCACTCAGAGCAACTTCATTTACTTGTTCACTGTAGACCACTGTTCACTATTTCACTGCAAGTGAGATCTGATGACGTTCATGCTTCTAATATAATCTCTTTTCTCAAGCAAACAATTTCTACAATTTTCTATAATGCGTTCTTGTTCTTTCAACAACATTCTTTTAACTCCTTTACATTTCTTGTGTTCCTCATCTGGTAGTTTATAAGAGTACAGCTTTGCTCTCAATCCAACAAATTCTTCAATTTCCTTTCCACAAGCTTCATCTTTAAACATTCCAATGACTTTCTTGTTAATTCCAGTCTTAATACCTGACGGATGAACTGTGGGAAAATCGCTAGTGTCAACTCCGAGTTCAACGTCGTTAGATATATCTGCGTCATAGTCTTCCGTCTGTATTTGGTACATCAACGAATCCGTGTCTGTAAATAACAGCTTGGCTTCATCATTGTTTTTTTCCTTTATGTAATTATAGTGAAAGTCGTACATCAAAGTTTACTTAAATGTAATATAGCCATACGTAAGTAGATTGGCAATTTAGATACAGCAATTTAGTTTTTCTCATGTGGACGCCGACATGATTTTCGTCAAATATTATCATTCGGTCAAAATATGGTTTTTGCGGTCAGTTTAACAGCCTTTTCCCTATCATCAACCAAGCTGAAATCTATCCTCTTTTCAATATTTTCCAATGTGTTTCTAAAATCGCTATTGTTCATTAGTTTGAAGAAATCTTTTTCAAAATCGTTATGTAGTATGTACATAATATGCAATCATATTATGTAGTCGTGGTCGTGCAACGTAGTGGGATATTTCAAGTCAACTTCAAGGATACAACTAGCATCTTTCCAATTCTCCAACTCGTCTTCATCCATTCATGGGTTTTCTTAACTTCTTTATTTAAAAATTCGTCAACCAATACTTTACTGGAGAAGCTGACGTACTTTTCTTCATTACACGGAATGCAATTAATGTTTCCACCTGTCAACTTCTTTATAGATAAATGACTGTCGTATCCAGATAAATTGTGAAAAACTACTGGAAAGAATTTTGGAATCTTGTATTGTAAATCACAATTATCGTGTGCTGCTCTCTGTAATTTGCCAGAGAGATGACAGTGATCTCTAACACGATCGCCGCACAGCTCTTTTTCGCATATATGACAGTGTTGCTTCATTGGATTTCTTTGCGGCAGATTCATCGTATATCATTGCTTTTGGAAACATGAATTGATTGCATATTTCTTTAATATTTTTCTCTAACTCGTCAAAGAATATTTAAGAAACATCATCATCCACATTCTTAGCAGTAAAAGTGACTGGAGCGTGCGAGTAAGTGCTATCATCAAAACACTTGATGTAATAACAGAATAAACTAGGCGTGTGCTTCTGGTATCGGTTAGGGTATATATCAATAGGTTTCATGAATGACTCAAAATCTGCATAGACGATAAATGGCATTCTCATGGATTTTTTATAGTGTCCGAAATTCATAAACGTTCCAGGTTTAGGTAACTCTATTTTTTGAGCGTCATGCCTCTGAACAATACTCATTGTAATGCACCATTTGAAACATTGATCGTCTTTATTCTTCATATTTACTTAGCCTTTTTAGCAGCTAATTTTTTAGAAAGAGAGAATTACCTCGAAGTGGTTTATATTCAACAGTATTGATTTCTAATTTCATCACCCTGCTAAATCTCCAATTACTACCCCGCATCTGAAAATTAGCCATCGACTCTAACATTTTGCCTTTAGTCTTTTCAAACACTGCTGCAGTATCTGTGGATGGTAAAATTATTTCAGTTTTTGAAAGAAAAGGGGCGTCAGACGATGTAGTCTCCCCTGTCTTCAAATGTACCCTTTCCATTGTACATGTCAGCATTAGATTATCTGATGATTGTTGTTCAATAAATTAATCACATTTGGCTTAACATAATTAAGAAATGACACCGCAGCCACCCCCTCTCTACCATCTATGGTATACTGCGTTTTGTGCTGATTTAGATTCGCGAATTTCATATTTTTTCATAAAAATACTATTAAACACTGATTTAAGTGCTTCCACTTTTCATTTATTTTCCTTCTTGCAAATTCAGGTATTAAATTAATCAAAAAATCAGCAAATTCGCGTAATTTGGATTTAGCTTTCCCCGCGGTACACTTTGCGTCGGAGTAGCTCTAACTCCTTCGCGATTCGCCATCCTATCGATGAAATCGGATGAAGTTACTGAAAAGGTGGAGGCTCTAAAGAAACCACAAGAGTTCGAGTACAAGGTTCACATCGGTGGAGGAATCTACTGCGTCGTCAGCTCGGGGTGCTACGCAGTTAATCTACGTAGATACTTCGTACCTGAGGACAAAATGCATCCTGTGCCTACCAGGAAGGGAATCTCGCTTCGACCGACTGAATGGAGACGTCTAATGGAGCATCTCAGGACCATCAGAACACAAAATGCGAATTTGCCAATGCCACACCGTGCGGATTTAACAGTTCGCACAATAATCAAATGGCAGCTTTTTCCTGTATTGAATGCTACCCTTTTTGGAGCAATCAGTGTTTATTCCTAGACTTAAATTCATTAATTAGACATTTGTAATATTATTGAATAAAAGAACAGCAAATATGATTCCTTGTTTCTTTGATTATAGATTCTCGCAAACAAATTTATGTACGATAGTATCGTTTAACATAGTGTCATTCGAAAAGCAATTTACAATAGAGTTCAAACTATAATCGAGTTTTTTAAACAAGCAATAAAATACACAAATGCACAAATCTGATGCGAATGGTTACATCATTAGGAATATATTTCTGCTGATAAAACAGATCAGCATGAATGCGACCGAGCAAATCGATAGATTTCCTTCGCTTATGTACGTATATCTCTTTTTAAGTCCCGAATTGGTTGCACCTTCCAGCGGGTTAGCATCGTCCATTTTTTCCGCATCATCCTTTGTGAAGAGTGCAGCGCTTAGTTGAGTAGATTTAGATTCATCTCCATAGCTCAAGAGCGTTTCGAGATATGCGCAATAGGCATAAGTATTATTGGTTGAGGTAATTAGCACGTCGTTTAATTTTATATCCACTGCAGCAAATAGGGAATGTAGAAGCAGATTGACTGGTCCGACTTGACTAGTGTTGATGATTGCAGCATTATTACCTTATTCTGTGCACATCCAACTTGACGTACAGCTGAGTGTTTGCCAAGTTGATGTAGTCTTGTCCGCTACCGCTAATTGCAAACTCTATGGGAGTTCCTTCGCTGATGTTGCTAATAGGATTATACTCGAGATAACTTCCACTCTCTATGCTGGTTTGTGTAGGAGAAACGGAGAATATATCAAGTTCCGACTTGAGACATATGCAGCTTTGGGGATGTACGAAGGCCATTATGTAAAAATGTCGAGGTGTTTCTTTTTAACAATTCGCCTTTTCTTGATCCGTCTTCTTCCGCTTCCAGACTGATTAATGAAATTTTCTAATGTTACGAAGCGTTTTATACCATCAGGCACTCGTCTTTTGCTCGATTCTTTTAGCGACTCGCCGCTCGCTACGTCGTTTGCAATCTCAAGACCTGTCTTGAGTGCATGTCTACCAAATGCTGCCAGACCTCGTTTAATCAGTGGAAATGCCGATCTGAACAATCCACTCAGCATACTACCCAAACCATGTCCTCTCTGTCCGCTAGCACCAACAAACACTGGCATTCCATTCCCGCTCTGATTCAAATAGTACGATTCGTACATATCCCTCGAAGCATCGCAACAAAACTTCTTCCTCATTTTAGTAGATATGATGAATTAGCACGTCTCAAGTGAAGTAACAGTCAACGCTCCGCTCTCGAATGGCACCCTACGTCCCAATCCATCCCTTATATCTATCTTCAGCGAATCAAAGGTCTTCTTTTGCAAAGGTGCATATCGCGGCTGAACTAAATCTCTATGTATCGAAGATCCGTATGTACCATCTACGTCTATAGTACGCAGTAGCGGCGCCATCGTATCACCTACGGGGACGTTCTCCAATACGTCGCAGTAGACGTATAGTGTTTGACGACCAGCATTTGCGTCACATATTCTGTCAGAGCGAAATTCTGTAGAATCATTGCTCAACTTTGTTAGCGGCATATTATGTCTATCGAAACCCAATATATCGCATAGTTCACCGCCAATGGACACAGTCGTTTGTGGTGTGACTCTAAGATATGACTTGTAGTTATTTGGGTTATACAGAAATTTAGGGAATCCTTCTCTCCGGATCCGTTTGCGTATCTTCCCAGGCGACAAGTTGGCCAAGGACGAGTTGAAATAGTGTCTATTTTCGAGTTTATTTCGTTAACGAGAGCGCTCACATCAGCATAGTATCCCACATCTATTGGAACATCTATAATCAATATTTTAATTATTCTGTGCACTAGTGGGCGTATCGCCACTAGTTCGCAGAAATTTTCCAACGTTAAACCACGTCTTCGGCAATATTATTTCTGATAATCCAATTTCCCACTCTCCCTGCAGACTAATTTCATTGTGTAGCTTTGTAGTATACTTTTAAGAGTATTATCTGGATAATACCTCATCGAGCTGTTGCTCGGCAACGTTAGGTAAAAATGAGACATCGCGCTTATTTCCAACTTTCGGACTCATCTCTCAAAGTGGTCCCAAAAAGAACAATTATCTTCCCGGGACGTTTGGGCAATGAAACCACTGTGGAAACTGTCAAAGAATTTCTGTCATCAGCTGGGGCTTCTTATCTCCTGTAAAAAACTCTCTGGTGTCGCGAAAAATGGTCGGGAATTCAACTCTGCGGCCTTTATGGTAACATGGTAACATTTAATTTTACTGTCTGAGATTTGATCCACTAATCTTAATTACTTCGACAATGTCTTCAAGGATTACACTTTTATCTCCTGCCCACCAGCTACTGAACCTGCTGGTGGTGTTGGCATATTAGTTCATAACTCCATTGCCGTTGAAATAGTTACCACTTCTAAGGATATAAATTTTTTCAATGATGCTGCTGAACTTTTAATAATAGATGCCATCACTAAAGACAGTAATCTCCGTATTTATCTTTTCTCTCGACACCCGCGTAAGTCAATACCTGAATTTATTGATACATTGTCTAATTTTCTAACTGTATATAAACCTACTAAGCGCAGTGCGATATGTGGTGCCATGAACATTGACCTGCTTAAAATTAATTCGATCAGTGCCATTGAAAGATACGTTAATGTTTTGAGTAACATGAACCTTTCTCTATCCTTCCTACACACTATGTTAATAATTCTCAAAGTATTGTCGATCACATATTCTGCAATTTTGGTTCAGAATTATCTAATGTTTACTCACATAGTATTAAATCATTAACAGTTACAAGCGATCTAAGCGACCATTTTTCTAACATTGTCCTTATAGTGTCAAATAAAAATAGAGTCGACTACTCTACACGGCCAATGATACGAATATTCTCTAACAAAAATATCAGCAACTTTAAATATCACCTCTCGTTATTAGATTGGGGACAGATTTACAACTCGTCTAGAATTGATAATTCTATTGAATTTTTAATGTCAACCTTGATTAATTCAACGGAGAAAAACTTTCCACTAGTTCAGTGTTCGCGTAAGAGATTTAAAGATAAGCCATGGTTAACTAATGAATTAAAGAAACGAATTAAAATAAAAAACGATTTGTACTTTAACCTCAGGAAAACGAAAAACAAAGATATTGAACTGAAATATAAATATTATCGAAAGTTGCTAGAGAAAGACATTGAGAGTTTTCGGAAAATTTATTTTAAAAATCTACTCAATAAAAGAACAAACTCGATTAGAAATATTTGGAAGACTTTAAATAATATAACTAGCCTCAATAATAAAACAAAAATACCACTATCGAGCGTATATGCTCAAATAGTAGAACAATTACAAACAAATAAGAAATCGCCAATGAATTTAATAACTATTTTGCCAATATCGGCAAGAATCTAGATAATACTCTCACTAAAAGTGATATGGAGTTTAAACATTTTCTCGGTGAAAGTTTTCCGCATTCAATTTTTTTAGCTCCTTCTTCACCTAATGAAGTTTTCAATGTGATTCAAAGCCTCAATAGAAGCTCATCCACTGGCCATGATTCAATTTCCACAAAAATCTTACAATTATCAGCCCATCATGTCTCTACCCCTATCGCCTTCATCATTAATAATTGTTTCGAACAAGGGTACTTTCCTTTCTCTTTAAAAATTGCGAAAGTTATTCCGATTAATAAAAAAGGTAATACTGATGATATTGAAAATTACAGACCTATATCTTTGCTCAATATTTTGAGCAAAATATTTGAAAAGATAATTTTTAAACGTACCATTGACTTCTTAAATCATTTCAATACTCTATATGAACACCAATTTGGTTTTAGGACAGGTCACTCTACAATTGATGCTTTATTTAGTGGTATGAATATGATAAAAACTGAAAATGCTAAAAACAATCATGTACTGGGTATCTTTCTAGACCTCAGTAAAGCCTTTGATACGGTTGATCACAATATTCTACTATATAAACTAAATAATTATGGTATACGAGGTAGAGCCTATGACTTATATAAATCGTACCTTTCTGATGCAATTCACAGTTATTGGTGACTATACTTCCCACACAAAGAAGAGAAGCTATCAATTGGCGTTCCTCAAGGCTCAATCTTAGGTCCTCTTTTATTTCTAATCTATGTGAATGATATGCAGTATGCTTGTTCTAATGCGTCTTTAAAAACTTTTGCAGATGACTCAAATCTATTTGTAGTAGGTAAAAATTTTATTGAATTGTACCAATCAGCTAATTTGGCCTACTCTGAAATAAGCCTCTGGTTCAAATACAATCGATTAACAGTAAATTGCGCCAAATCGGCGTATATACTATTCCATCCTAAAATTGACGACGACAGTTTTATTAAATCTAATGATCTTTGCATCGAACTAAATAACAGCCCAATTAATAGGGTTCATGTTACCAAATTTCTTTGAATACTACTTGACGATAAACTCTCGTTTAAAGATCACATTAATTTTCTAGTCTCAAAGGTGAATAGTCTAAATGGTATGCTTTACAGACGAAGAAACTTAATTCCCATGAACTGTCGCAGAGATCTTTATTTTGCCCTCATTCATTCAAGAATTCAATATGAAATTTAAATTTATGGTAAAACGTCTTTAAATCTGTTACGTCCACTCCAAATCTCTTGCAATAGAGTTCTAAGAACCTTGCAAAATCAGCATAAATTCTATCATGTTAATCAATTATACATTAACTATGGCACTTTACCACTTTATCAACTTTATAAATTATCTGTCTGTAAAATTATCTATATGAGTCTCAATTATAACGGTGTAATGTCGATAGAGATATTTTCAGCACTCTACAGTTAAGTCATCTTTATGATACCAGGCTATCTAACACTAATTATATATATTCCAAATCTAATCCTACCTTTTTAAAATCCTATATTTATGATTGAATTTTTGAATGGAACAAAATCCCAACTGTGATACGTAATTCTCACTCGGTTATTTAAATCGTTTGTATCCATATTAAAGAGCTACTTTAGTTCATTGTTATAATAAGTTTCATTGTCATAAGCATTTAATTAATCTGTAAAAATACAATATCATGGGATTCTTTGATTGCGTTTCAACATTAATTATTTTGATTAGTTCGTTCGTTTAAATTGTATACTGGGCAAATAATTTTTAATTGTTTAATTATTTTTAGAATTTTTCTTAAGTTTCAATTTTAAACTAATTAAGTGCTACTCTGCGTTTCTGTTTAGTTCCCTGTGTTTCCCTGTAGTGATTCTCTGTAGCTCAGATTTATCGGCAGAAGCAATATTCTCTTTTTAAATTCCTGTTGTTATTATTTCAAACTTTAGTAACTAGAATTTATTTTACTTGTACTTACTTCGTGGTTTATTTCGTTTGCCTAGTTATTTTTCAATTTGTATGATTGAGGTGTGGTCAACTAGATAGGTTACTTGTGACCTCTTTGACGGCCATGACGGTCATGACTTGTGACCTCTTTGACGGTATGTCACTGTATATTTTGAGTGTATCGAAAATAAACATAGTTCTCTCTATCTCTCTCTCTTGTGCCAAGTGTACGCATCCTGTACTTTGAGAATCTCGCGCGCGCCTCTTTCAAAGCACTAGAAGAATACTTCGCCAAGTTTTTGACAGAAGTAAAACTCCCGGCAGCTTCGGGAGTATAGTACGCGAACTTGTCCTACATCTCTTGGGTGTTTGAAGAGCACTATGTAGTGAGTATTGAGGTTCATGGTTCTGTTGTGTTTAGAGCTGTGAAATATATTTTGTGTTAGAAATAGTATCGAAATGTTTCTGTGATGACAGCCTTTTGTGAATATTTGTGCAACTTTTTCGTTGGCTTCATGCATCAGATCGTCTATTACGAGCAAGACACGCTTTGTACCGTCAAATTCGTTTATATCAGGTAAGCCTTCGATGAAACGGACATTTACAATAGAGTTGAATACATCTTGTAGACTCCGTAACACCATACAATTTCCTGAGGAGGTGGAGTCATTATCTCGTTCGCGTTTTGAATCAGCTTTAGCGTAAATTGTGTCTTCCCGCAGCCGGTCGGACCCAATATCATAGCCGTAAATGGATGTTGCATGTTTGATAGATGAAAGCGACTGACGTTAAAGGTGTAATTGTTAGGAGTTTTTATAGAAACACGCAAGTCATTTGCTAAGAAGATATCTTGTTAACCAACTCGAGTCTTTATGACTCTATACGTATATAATGAAGTCTTTACAGACTTGACTATTTCTAATATTTACTCCAGTCTTTATGTAAAAACTTGATAAAGTCCATTTCTTTAACATTTACACCGAAGACACCATCAAAAACTAATTACTGTCACTATTTACAATATTTAAAAGGTTATATACAGCAGTCTCCATGTACAATATTTACAATTTGCTCTATTATACAATATTTACAATATTTCCTAATCTTAAGAAGATGAAAAGTGCTTGGTGATGGAATTTTTACGCCACACCGGTACCTGTATGGGATGAAATTTTGATATGTCCGTATGCATATGTCCTGTATCCGTCGGGAAGAATATAACGTTTGTCGTCGTAGGGATTCAGTCCGTCTTTTGTCAGAGTATGAGTTCGTACAACGTGATCCTTACTGCGAATGCTGCAGAATTCAGCTCTCGTTTTCGTTTTTGCATGAGACTACCGACAAAAGTGTCGTGCGTTATGTGTTTTTACGAAACGAGTTCTGAATTCCTTTCGCAATGGACTTATTACCGTGCGGGAGCAGGCATACAATTTCGATCTTAATCCTAACGACGCGAGTAGTTGCAGCCCTTCGCACTCGTCTTTAAAAATCCCAATTTTCTATCATTTACTTTGCTACAACAAGGGTTGGAGGGAGGGAAGTTGGAAGTGTCCATGTGATCTACAAACCCTTTCATGTCACTGTACAAGTCGTCCGTTACGATGTGATAACAGAGCGAGTCGGTGTCTGTGAACAAGAGTTGAGAGTTGTTTCCGTATCTCGCCTTTATCACATCGTAATGGAATTTGAAAAGATCTAGTTTAGAAAGGTCTAAAATACAGGCACCGGTGAATGTTGGTTTATCCCAGAATACGTGCACTTGTTTCATTTGCTTGGCTACGAGAGATTCGTTTATTTTGTTAAAAGAATGATAATTGGGTTTGGCGATCAAATTCCTTCTCTGTTTATTCGATACGCAAATTTTAATATTGGTCTGTTTTCTTAAATTTTGCATTGTTTTTCAAAAAATGGCATTGTTTAAGAATTTAAAAAAGTTCTTTTCAGATGCGGACTTGGCATTTTGGCGCTGGGCTGTGTTAAAATCAATGTAAGGCTTGATCCACGGACTTTGCGAGAAACTCATCACTCATTGTATCTGTTTGCAAATCAAGCCTTTTTCCAAATAGTATTGAAAATTTCTATAATGAAGCACGTATTGGGTCCTTGGCAAGAAATTCGGCACCAATTTTTCAATTTTGCTTTCCCCCAATTTATTCAAAAGTTCGAGTTGGTAAGGAGAGAGGAACGATTCGGGGATAGAAAGTCTTTCGGGGCTAAGGGAAGATCGTTGTGTAGCTCGTGCAGCTGAGGCGGATATTCCAAATCCACCTGTAGCATGAAACCCGTTTCGGCGTCTTCTGGGATCTGCGCAAAATTGATTGTCTGAATTTCTTTCCTTGTTAAAAATGTAAATTTTCCAGTGGGGAGGGGCTGAGACATTGCCCACCCGTACAGGTTGGTAGCATCGTAGTACTGTATGAACGAGTGGGTTACCCGAGAATCGTAGCTCTGTATGAACGAGTGGGCTACCCGACGATCGTAGCTCTGCAGAATTGGGTTATTAGCTTCGGCGTACCTATGCGTAATCATAGATACGCCTCCGAGGAGAGCCGACTCGAAAAAGAGAAGATGATCGGGCTCTATATATAGCTCGATCTTTGCCTCTGTCATTTTCGAGCAAACGTCAAAAGAGAGTCCGGGGCTGGTGTAGTAGTGTGCAGGGTTCAGATCGTAATTTGTTATCGAGAATGTTTTCTAAATTTTCAAACACATCAGCCAGTAGAAGGACGTCGGTTAGACGGTACAGATCATGATACTCTTGCATATCCTTAAAACCAAACGCTTTCCAAACTGATTGGGCGTGTTCATAATCTTCTTTCGAACACTCTGATTCTCTCAATTTGCTGTAAAATTTCTGGATTGGAGGTAGTTGAGGGTCGTTGAATTTACCCCTAGAACTCGTGTATTCATAGGGATAGACTCCTTTTCTCAAGATAAGAGATCTTTCATTAGGTTTTGAAAAGTGACGTTTGGTATGGACAAACTTTTCCTCATCATCTTTCTTTAAACTTTCTACCAAAGAATCAAGGGAACCGGGAAGGAATTGGCAAGAGTCTAAGATTGTAAGATTGCCGACTTGGACCGCTATGAATTTTTCGGAATTTGTAGCGATGACTCTAATTTCGTTCATTTTGGCTAGAGAATTGGACTGCAAAAATTTCTAAAAGTGGTGAGTGTCGTAGTTTTTGGAATTGTGAAAAATGACAGGGACAAAGTAGCTCAACTTCTCTTTCTCGTCAGCCTCACTATCGTCTGCATAGTATCCTTCCCCGGGTATCTCTTCCATATAAAGTTCAGATTTCTTCTGCCTGTCCCAGCCCCTCGAATTAAATTTACGAGGTTTCAATTGAAAGTTGCATTTGTTACAACAAGCGGAGATAAAGTTGCCGGTAACGTGATCGTGATCTCTTACCTTCTTTCCGAAAGGCTCATGGCAGAGGAAGCAGACATCAGCCTCATGTAACTGACGAACTTCGTCGCCGCTCATTACGTTCATTAAGACATTTTCATTTAATATTTTAGAAATTTCCCCATCAATTTCGCGCAGCTTAGCGTAAAAAGTTTCCATCACATTTTCTTCGCTATACGCGTATGCTTTTTTGTACTCTACGTTTTCATACATACAAACACGTAGAAGCCGCTGGGTGTATGTATTTCATCTTGGTCTGTTATAAATGATTCAAAATCACAGTATAATACAAAAGGGACTTTAAATTGTTTATGGATAGCTGTAAATTTTAATATATTTGGAAGATCTTCCTCCTTATGCGCTTCGATCAGACCCTCAACGAAACTGCGTTCAGGCCCGTCTACCTCTTCCAACCTCTCAGCCTTCTCCTCCAGAGTCATCATCAACGACTCGTGCTCGACCTTTTCAGCCTCTGTCTGCGGTTTGGGAGCGCTGGGAGGATAGGATATGGCTAGAGCAGGTTTCGTCCCGCAGTCTCGCTGGTGTGCAATTTGGAGTTTTTCGGAGAAGAAACGGTGAAGACAATATCTACAGGGGAAAACTTGATTGCAACCTTGATTGAAGTGCCTTGATTGAAGTCGACCTAAATTTTTTATTAGAATATAGCCTTTGTGGACTGCCGTTTTGGTCTGTCAGTTAAGAGAAGGAGATTAACGTGGTGTGGGCTGTCTTGATGTTTGCTCATGTAAATTTGTGCCTTGTAATATGATCTAGCCACTGAATATCATCTTCAGCAGCCGAAGGAACATTGAACCATTGACGAAGCGGTAGGTTCCGAAAAACGCGCTCTCTTGCGTTCGACTTCGTTAGCAGTCTCCTCATCCGCAGCTCTCTTTTGAATTACGGAGCCTTCGCCATCCGCAGCCCTCGTTTGGGTCTAGGGTCGCTCTTCACCAGTAGCTTGAGCTAAGGCTTTTTCACGCTCCTATTTTTAGAAAGTTAATTATTTGATACTGAAGATCAGTTAATAAGGTGGATCTTTATCATTTCAATGCTATATGATAACTATCTGTGATTAACAGTCATTAATATATATCACAATACAATATAAGGTTATTAATCTATTTAAATCTGGATACACTATTGATGAATGCAATGGAAATCTACCTTTAGAGATGTGAAAAAAGGATTAAAATTAACTTGGACTATTTAATATCAACCATGAATGATATAATAAAGGTTTAACGTTTGCTTCCTCTACTATGTAGGAAAAATACTGCATAAAATATTTCCTAAATATATTTAAACCAAATCATAATTATTTAACAAACTGTTATTTAAAAGTTTTAGAAATTCCTTAAGTTAAGAAAATAATAAATAATTTATTGTCAATTAAATTTTAAATTTATTTAAAAGTATATTTAGAAATTCTACATACCTCATCGTAACGATTGAGAACAGCCTTGAACTCTTCGAAAGCAGCCACGTCATCAGCAGACAGATACGTAGACATAATGCTAAGTTTCGCTACTGTAGATAGAGAAACTCTGGAAGGTAACTTTGCGAATGACCTCTACTTAAAATGTTTGTGGTTTTTATAGAGTTGGCAGGGAACCATCTGGTTTATATCAAACAAATTTCTGAACAATATAGTTTAAGTGCTATAGTCATATGATCTACTGAGGGCTCTGATTCTTCGCGTCCATTAGAAATTAGAAATTAGGGGGTGTGTTTTATCAACTAGAGAATTATGAGGATTTGTTTTTACCAAGTTTAAAATTATGAGGACGTGTTTCTATTAAGATTAAAATTATGAGGGCGCGATTTTATCAACTAGAGAAATTATTATGTGTTTTTATCTCGTACAACACTTTGAGGGCGTGTTGTTTATCTAGTTTAAAATTATGAGGCTGTGATTAAAACAAATAAAAATATTATTACAAAGGCGACAAATTATTTCGGACAGTTAAATTATTTATACAAGTTCTGCAACTCGTAAAATAATTGCAATAAAATAATACAGTAAAGGCAAAAGTTATAAAGTATTAACTAATCTGAATAGCGGCCATGTCGATTTGGTTGAAAACTTTAGTGCGAATGAGTGATTAAAGCAAGTTAACTCGCAGTTTATTGAGTTTTTCTGCAACTTTGACCTAATTAGTCAGAATGAAATAGTTTAATTATTTATTATATTTAGAGTGAATCATCTAGTGAGAACCCCCTGCTCTTCTTAATCTGAATGAATCATTTAGTTTGTCAAAAACTAGTTTGACCTACTTACAATTGTTTTACTGATAGTTCGGGCTAATTAGTAACATCCACTTAAGGCTCACATCGGGCTAATTAGTAACATCTGGTTGTCACACGATGTACTACGCGAGGACAATCGTTCTACTCGGGCTATTTAATAACATCCACTTAAGCGTACACGTGACGCATACATCCACTAATAATTCGGGCTAATTAGTACGGGCAAACATGTATGTGGGCGGATTAACTAGGTCAGTGCTTGATTCATTAATGCACTTAGGGGGTGTCAGGGAATTATGCCCTGATATTTTGTATAGTAAGATTACTTATATTATTTATATATATGGAAAGTTATCTAATATTATTTTGATTGATTTTAGTATTTTTATTATTAGGGAGTTTAGAAGTTAGTTAAGCTTATGACGTCACGAGAGTGGGCGGAGCTAGAGAGAGAGAGGAGGAAGGTGGAGGTGACGAGAGGAAGTGGTAGATGAGATTCCACGTGTTAGTTTGGATAGAGGATTAGAAGGATCGAAAGAATTAGACTGTTATAGAACAGTGTTGGATAATCCGTAGGTGATATCCAAGAGTTGATCAATAGTTGATCAAAGGAAAGAGTTCCCGAAATACGATTAAAGTAAACGCAGTTATTGAGGAATAATCAGTTAGCATTTCCATAGTGGAATTTATGTTTTGACGTGTTAATTAGATAGAGCTAGGTATTGTATTTTCGTTGATATTATATCAAGTAAAGTCGTTTTAGTGTCTCGAGTTAAACGTGTATATGAATATTTCAGATTCATCATAAGGACTGTCAATTTAAACTTAGGCCTACTTGACTTTTTTTTGTTGATGTTATACATTTGGATATTTCTTTATTTTCTTGATCTGTATTAAATTCGCGTTTTAGTTTACATTAAAATAATTAAATATTAAATATTGTAGTCGGTCAGTTAATCCGTAGAAGGTCGGGGTCTTTAGATTAGTGTAGTTCAATTACGAGATCAGATGCAAAATCCATTTAAGTAGGACATTAAAGGATTTAGCGTCTGTTTCAGGTGAGATTAGCCTTGTTGAGGTAGAACACCACCTGACAGGGGGAAGGGTCAAATTTGAGCTTCAAAGATTGCCCCTCTTCTACTGTTAGTTACAAGAAGCAATAAATATAGTTAAAGCAATAAATAAAGTTACAAAAGCAAAAACTAGGCTACCAAAAAAAATTGTGTGCTCACTGAAGGATAAAAACTATCAAAATTAAGTTTCAGTGAAGATTATAACCGACTGTTGAATTTACGAACAATTTAGACGGTTGAATAAGGAAGCCTTGATTATATTATGTTGTATTATATTATATTATATTTACATTACATTGTACTATATTATGTACGGATATTTGTGAGATGGTATCGTTTAGGAAAATCACAGAAGTCAAATATAGAAAAATGTCACTTGCTGACTAATTCTAAATAATCATAGACCTATTCATGCACGGCTGTGGACCAGAATATCTCTCTTCTGACCTTCACTATCCTTCTCAGGGTCGTCAGCGTCATGGTCTTCGGTCAGATGGTTCGGGTCTACTCATTCGGCCGAGAACAAATGCCTCGCTAGGTGATCGAGCCTGGCCTTCTGCCGCGGCTTTCGTTTGGAATGGTTTGACACCTAATAGTCTAAGACATGAGTCTAACCATTTAGCTTTCCGTCATGGTGTGAAAACAGTATTTTTGTCGCGTAGTTTTTCTACACGAAAGTACTATACACGAATGTATGTTTATTATACATGTAAGTATTTTGTATTATGAAGTCTGGAATGAGCGTTGCTGGATAGCGTAAAGTTCCGCTCATATGTAGAAATTTTTACTAGTTGAGATATTAATTTAAATGTAACTGTTATTTAGCTCATGATTACAAATATCACGAGTTCGGCCATGACACTGCTATATAAGTTTTCGTTGTTAATAATAATAATAATAATAATATTCAATCTTTGAAGAAGAACAGGGAGACACGCGCTTATCACCAACCCAAGACTTTATCTCGTTTAAGTTAAATACAGAGGAGATAGCTCTACGCTATTTTGCTATACACAGAACTTTGTCGCACACCATAGTTTGATTCTAAACTCTAAAGATAGCAGGTCTAGGAGGAATGAGAGCATATCTTTTGTAGGCAGACAATGCATGTCTCCGAGCGAGTGTTCACACATGCACATAGACGTGTGTAGAATGTGTAGACATCTATAGACGTGTGAAAGTGTCGCACATGACGAAATCTTTACGTCGGCTGAGCAGAGGAATGAATGAGCTGCATGAACACGTGTTTGGAGTGTGGAGGAGCGAGCGTCGAGAGCAGGTAGAGCAGCACAACAGCAGCGAGAAAGAGCGCCAGAAGTAGAAAGATATACTTGAACAGTGCGCAACAATCACAGGTACGACCTGATCTCTCTCGGTACGATCTCTTTTTTTTCTCTCTCAGACTCCTGCACAGTACATACAATAAAAGTCTGTCAGCGATGTAACCACCAGTTATGCCATCATATTATTTAAATTTACTAAATTATAAGTGAAATATATAACAAAGTCAAGCTCATGTTTAAGCATCTAAACACCGACAAACCATTCAATTATAATCTCCAGCATATCGCTCACAGTCACAAAATATCTTTGACTCCAGTTTAATCCTGGTATTATCTTAACAGTTAATACTACCGCATCCATTATAAATTTTAAAAGAGAGGATATGGAGTAATCGTTACAGTGTTCGCCTCGGATGTAAGTGCCTGGGTCCAAGCCCAGATCAGTCAAATCGTAACCCACTCCACGTGAACCTAGGTTCAACGTAAATAAATCAAGACATGCTCTGTCGAAATATTTCACTTCACGAATACTGTCGTAAAATATAACATACCAATTTACCGAATTTCACAACTAATGTAAATAATCTCTGTCAGACTTGTTTCAACAGCAACTGACAACACAGCATACAAGAAGTCAAGTAATGTCTAAACGGTGATTGACCGAGCGCGATATACGCTAAGAAGATTCAATAATAACGATTAGCTAGTCCAGTAACTTACTTTCCAATCTCACCAGCTTCAACCCGTCTAACAGTTCGTCCACAAGATTCTTTTGATCGCGAGTTTTTGTCCACTCTATTAACATCAACATGTGGGTTAACGCCAGTAAGTGAAATATCTGCACAAGTCCTGATCGTGGCGGCTGCATCAGAATCAGTACCAGCAGCTTTACATATAGCAGCATAATCAACTTTATTAATACTAGCAGCTTCCACAGCAGCGCTAATTCTAGTGGCAACAGCACAAGTAGCCGCTTCAATTACAGTAGATGAATCAACTACAGAAGCTTTAGCAGAGGGACGATTCACTCCAAAGTCATTGAGCGTATCGCGCAATCTACAGCAATGATCATGTCTTAGTGTGTAGAGTTCAAGAGCAAGTCTTTCCAGCAATGCCTTATTAATATGATCTCCATCATCGCTACACAACTGACTCAATGAAGTCTCACTCTCACGTAGAGAACTTAGTTGCCTGTCGTAGTCTTTTAAGCTGTTCTCCAACATCTTGCAAATCAATCAATCAATAAATCATTAAATCAGTCAGATTATAGTTAACCATTTATTAAATATTAAGGTTCGCTAATTCAGGACTGCATTCTCTGAGATATTAAACAAATTTCTTCAAGTGTTTTTTAAATCGCTGTGATATTTAACTTAGTTAGGCATAGTATAACATAAGGAATATATACATCTAGAGTAGACAATATTACATGTGAACATCTTCAATACGCTCATCCTATAGCTTGCAGTGCATCACTATGCTGTTTAACTTAATTGTTGCATTAAAGTATGTTCCTGCTGCTTTTGAGGAGGGGATAATTATCCCGGTTCCTAAGGGTGATAGGAAATGTAATCATGTTAAACTTGAAAATTATAGACGCATAACAATTAGATGCATGCTGTCCAAGATATTTGAAAGTTGTATATTACGTTATGTAGGCAATTAATTCCTGACATCCGTTCGTAAATAGGGCTTTAAATAAAAGTGGGATGTAGTATCGCAATTTATATATCTATCTTTATTCGCCACTAGGGAATCGCAAAGTGGATTTTTTGTGCCTGATTTACTGTTAACTTTGTTCTTCCAGGTCTTCTAGAAGGCAACATCATCTTTTGAGACTAGTTCCTCATGCACATTATCCGATACTACATACTTTGCCGCTTCTTTTTTCTTTTTTGATGGCAAGTTTATACAGCAATTTGTCTTTGGCTTTTTGTTCCATCAAATTACCATGTAAAGACTTTCCAGCACCTAGCCATACTTTATGAGAATTGCAAGATTTTGATTTTAATAGTGATAAATCACTGCTCCACCAGTGCTTCAGAGTGTACGTTTTGTGGGATAGAAAATATACATTGCTCAGACAATACTCCTCTATTTGAGGTTTAGACAAGCATTCACAGACTGACAAAGTACTAACAATAGCATCATATACAGGATACAACAATTGTCTAGTCATATCATAGTAATTACTGAGGTTACTTCTATCCCATCTCAGTATTTTCTTCTTATAAACACTAGTTGAACCAACATGATGCACAGGGCGCCCTGCTACTACAGCTGAGCAATACTTAGTGTGTAACGGCATATTTATCACAGCAGCTGCAGGCAAATGATCAGAATGATTTAAAGCATGGTCCACTATGCTATACGTGGCTACACAATTAGATATACACTCGGATATACAGACATAATCAATTAGAATATAGTGATTTAATTTGCGGTTTGAAAAGGTGTAAGTCAGAGTTGGCCGCTCACTGTTCTTTGGACTCATTCAGTGCTACTCTTTGAAGTGAGCTGCGCTTACTAACAGCTCAGTGCTCTCTAAGAGCTGCTCTCAGTGAGCAGCTCCAGACAGCTAGTACTCGATGAGGCCAAGTAGCAGGCCTATACTGGCCTACTCGCATTTCAAACGATCTATGACGACGGGTTCTCACTCTCAGCTTGTGCTACGTCAGGCAGGCTATAGCTGACAGCTGTCGCCTCGAATAAATATCAACTATATGTACTACCAGGGGCGTAGTCCTAAATTAATATGTGGGGAGAGGGGCGTCATCCAAAGTGGTCGCTCACTAAGTACTAACCGGCGCGATGGAGCTTAACTTAGCTATTTCTATAAAACTTTAGCAAAATGCTCGTACAAAATTCTGCAAAATCGCAATGAAGTTATTACTTTGAATTGAATATTAACGTAGTTTAGCCAGATGTAGAGTTGTGAAAAGTTGCACTATTGTGAAAAGTTGCGCTATTGTGAAATTACTGTACACAATTAAAGTCGGAAACGTTCTCAGTGATTCAGAGAACTAAAAGTAACTTTGAAATGTTTATACATGTGCATTGCACATGTTTGCACATTGTGCAACCCTAATGCTGTAGTACAGTGAGTCAGTGACTTCAGTCAGAGAAATTGTAAATTACTCATTTTAAAATGGATTTGAGCAAAATAATGGGGGGACAAGTTCGCTCTCTCGTAAAAGGCAGGGAACAGTGTCCCCCGCATTGCAGCCCACTACACCGCTGTGTAAATAAATGTATAGACTGTAGGTTATAAACTTCATAAAGCTGTTTCAGATGTTCGAATTTAGACAGAGAGTTAGAACCGTCGTTGACGGTACCTTCGGAATGCGAGCTCATTGTAAACACGTGAATGCTATATTTGTACGCCTACAATTAATGGCGGCATACAAATTTAAGACTGATGACCATGGGGTAGTAACGCAGTGACATTAATATTAATACAGTTGTTTTTTCAGTCTATCTCTTCCTTGTATGTATAATGTATATTAATTCAACGTCGTCAGCTTTAACACTCGTTTGTAGGGTTACCATCCGTCTACAAAAACTTTTAGCTCAATGCCTTAAAACTATCCCAAAATAGCCCGATTGTGCATAAAACCCTATAAACCTGTTGAGAGCAGTGAGCCTTAGACATAGGCTCAGTGCAGTAACTGTAGTCAGTGTCGGAACAAGTTGAGTGCAGTGAGCAAGTGAGCAGCTCAAAAGAGTCGGCTGACTGAGCTGTGCGAGTCGTTTATATACTGCTCTCACAGATGAGTCGTTAAGCGCATCACTATAAGTCATATCATTATTGTGAGCATCAAAGTCTAACGTTTTAATTTTATAGATATCCATAAAGGCATTAATTACTGATGATGTACAGAGCTGCTTCGCAAGTTTGCGTTAAAGTCACCTCCAAATATATAATATTGAGCGTCCGATTCTACTGACATTTGTCAAAATTTCGTTATCTCATTTATACTATTGTCTGAACCATCACTGCATGGGAAATATACGTTTATAAACAACAAATCTCGTATAGTTAAAGATACAACTCCATCAAACGTATTGATCTCACTACACAGTTTGACTAAACTTTCCTATACTAAAATAGCTGTGCCACCCCAGGGTCTCCCTTTTAAAAAACCTTTTTCAACTGTTTGCTGCATGGCAGAGATTCCAAATCCAACATACTTGTGATTAAAATTTTAAATTTTATGCATCTGGCTAGGAGCTAACCATGCCTCTTAAACAAATAGCATATCATATAATTTATAACTACACAATTCTTGCAATATTAATAATAATAATAATAATAATAAAGGCTTAACGTCCATTTCCTCATACAAGGATGATGTCAGGGACGTCCCCCATCACATGTCACTACAAATCGATTCACCCCAAACGATCTGAAAATATAAAAGATCCTAAACAGTGCCGGTCCGGTGATAAAAAACAGTCAGGCAAGATGAAATAAAATCTATGGTGGGAAGAAATGTGTTTTCAACTTACAACGGAAGTGGAAGTAATAGAACATGAGCGAAGATCAGGAGGCCGAGAGTTCCAAACAGTAGGAGCGGAGACAGAATATGAACCCCCACCTAACGAAGCATACGAGAAGCTTGATACTGGATTAGGAGATCAGAAAGGTAAGAAGGTTTACCAAAAAAAGTGTTTTGAAAGATAACAGAGCAATTCCATACTTAATTCTTTGAACTACAGGAAGCCAATGAAGGTTATTAAGCAAGGAACTAGAGGTGGCCTGTAAGCCTTGATGATGTGCAATAATGTACATCCTTGGTTAAAACCATGCATATTGTAAGTTATAATAGAGAGCCTTTGCGAATCAGAAAGCGAGTCCGCATGCGCCATCTCTTAATTAGTTGTAGTGGCAATACCAGCTGCTGCGTTATCGGTGACAGAAGCACCGATAGCAGCAGTAGTAGCTTGGTAGCAGCTGCAGCTGCTTGGGTTGATTCCTTCGGTTTGAAGAACCACGACTGAATGAATATACCACTGGCCTATAGCTGTGTGGAGTTACGAAACCTTTATGTAATGTTGTCGTTAATGCATACAAGGAATGTATTTGAGTTTTCGTCTCTTGATTTCACCTGGAAACAGGAGATAGGATTGCAAACAGAAGGCTTCGGCTATTGAAGCTTCCAGCGAAGTTACGGTTTCAGTAATGTACATGTTATAGATTCCGAGAACCCTTTTCTTAATATATGGCTTAGCAGATTTAACCCTTGACATTGAGAAGTCGTTATTGTCTGACGGCCGTGCTGATTTCACAATGATATTAATAGACTTTTTCTTAAGCGGTTTTGTTTAGTGACCGGTGAGCTAGCTACTCGCTAGCTCCAAAGCTGTTTACTTTCAGTTGAACTGTTTATTTTTCGATTATTTACTTTTAGAGTGGGAGACGACAGCGGGGTGTCGGTAGCCCTGCGCATCATCAACTGAACTATTGATAAATTGGTATGGCAAATTAAATTCACGTGTTAAGTGGAATGATGCTGTATCAAGTAGTTTTATCGTTACTTCGGGAGTTAGACAGGGCGGAATTTTATCTCCAATTTTGTTTGCTTTATGTGTCGATGATAGGCCTATGCAGGTTAAACTTGAAAAATCCGAAATTGGTTGTTTTGTATCCTCTCTATGCTGCAATTCCTTTTTGTATGTAGACGATTTTATTATCATTAACTGCTAAAGATTTACAGTCCGTAATTGATATCAGCACACATGAATTAGCTAATGCAGGTTTAAGTGTTAATTGTAGTAAGACATTCTGCATTAGAATTGGTCCTAGACATAATATTAAGCCCATTAACATGACAATTGATAACAGAAGCATAGAATGGGTTAATGAAATACGTTATTTGGAATTAATTTTGGTGCCATAAAACAGTTTCAAAATTAATATTCAAAATCGTAAACATAAATTTTTTAGGACGCTTAAGGCTATCTTCAGAAAAATTGGGGGCAGCTCTGCACCTTCTGTACTAATTTCACTTGTTGAATCATATTGCGCACCAATTTTTCTGTATGGTTCTGAGTGTGTAGAAATGTCAAAATCTGTGATTCAGAGCCTAGAAAACGCATTTTTTCAATTGTTTAACAAGTTATTTCCTACATTCGATAAGAATACACTTAAGCATTTGTCATGCGCGGATTGATAGTTCCTTTATGTGCGTGATATTGTTATGGTTGTTTTGTTTACATTCGAAGCTACATGGCATTTAAATGTCTTTTGGTAGCGCTGTGATTATATTTCGCTAGCATGGTCATGTATGCTGTATTCTTGCGCGTGTTTGTTTACCTCTATTACTGGATACCTTTAGTGGCATCCTTCCGTATTGCTAGTTGCATGTGTTATTGGCGGTGATAAGCCTTGTTGTGAAATTCTGAACTACTACCCGCCCGGTTTTTGAACTATTAACATGTACCTTTAGAAAGTTTTAAGTTTTAAAACGTTAATATTATTATTTTGTCATTTAATAAGCTTTAACTTTATAAGAATAACAGAATTTTATTTAGTAATGACCGGGCTCGGGAAGGCGCTGGAAGTCTGTTATCTATGCTGAGCCATATTTTCGTAATATGTAAGTACGTGTGGTGTGTTTAGCCTAATTATGTATCAGGGAAACTGCACCCAGTAGAAATTTCTCTAAAAAGAAAACAAAGTTAAAACCAGTTTATAGAATAAACGTCCAAGAGAATGAGGAGACAATAGAAAAAATAGAAAGGACATATTCACATAAAGATGTTTCCCAAATCAAGTTTGATCAATTTACAAATAACAAATTTGCGAGTTTTGATGGGAAAATTATAAAATTTCTCAGAGATAGTGGAGCACAACTATCAGTACTTCATCCAAGTATGGTTCCCAATGGACTAATAGAAATTCAAACAAATAACAGTAAGTTTAAGCTACAGTCAGCATTTGGTAAACTAGTAACTTCCAGGGAAGTCATCATACCAGTAAAGCGTATAAGAAAAGAGAATGGGAAAAATCTAGATATCCCAGAAACCAAGCTACTTTGTGCTGTCATACCTAGTTCAGTAAGCAATACAGCTTTACTAACTGAGGCAGATGTAAGACTATTATATGAAGCCGCAGGGAGCAGAGTCAGCAGAAACAATGAACAGAAATGAAACAGAAGAATACAGTCAAGCAGATGAGAATCAATAAAATGAAGCAGTCTCATGTGTTCGTAATCTCGGAGTTTATCTGGACTGCGACACTATGATGACCTCTCATATCAAGAGAACTGTCTGTACCTGCTTCGGTGTACTGAGGGCTTTTCTATGTATACGCCAGTCTGTACCACGACCAATATTTCAGACATTAGTATCCACCTTAGTACTATCACGACTCGACTATGGTAACTCCACTCTTTATGGCTTACAGGATGTTCACTTAAATAGGTATCAGTCGGTTCTGAATGCAGCAGCGAGACTTATCCATGGCGATAGAAGAGGAGATCACGTTACTCCACTGTTAATGCAGCTGCATTGGCTGAGGGTATGTGAACGGGTGATTTTTAAGATTGCATGCCTAAATTGGCGGTCACTGCACGGCTGTGGACCAGAATATCTCTCTTCTGACCTTCAATATGTTTCTCAAGGTCGTCAGCGTCACGGTCTTCGGTCAGATGGTTCGGGTCTACTCATTAGGCCGAGAAGAAATGCCTCGCTAGGTGATCGAGCCTGGCCTTCTGCCGCGGCTTGCGTTTGGAATGGTTTGGCTCATAATAGTCTGAGAAATGAGTGCAATTATTTAAATTAACGTCGTGGTGTGAAAACAATACTGTGGTCGCGTAGTTTTCCTACTTGAAAGTACTATACACGTATGTAAGTTTATTATAAGTATTTTGAATATGAAGACTGGAACGAGTGTTGCTGGATAGCGTAAAGTTCCGCTCATATGCTGAAATTTTACTACTCTAGATATTAATTTAAATGTAATTGTTATTAGCTCATGATTACTGTTGAACTCTTCCTGTAAAGTAGTCTGAAGACCGAGTTCGGTCATGACACAAGTTTTTGTTGTTAATAATAATAAATAATAATAATAAAGCTCAGAAGGAAACGATTGGTCAGACTACGGATCATTATGTAGGAAAAATTGATATAGAAAAAGGAGTAAAAGGACCAAGAAATGTACAAGAAATGAGGGTGCCAAACGACATGGACAGAGAGCAAACTGAACAGTTTAGAGAAGATCAGAAAATTGATAAATCTTTGTTAGAAGACGGGAAGTGATCAAAAGTAAATAATACAGAGTTGTACGTAATATCAGAGAACAAGGAAGAAGAATCTACATGTATATGTTTAATCGACATATGTAGTCAAGGAGTAATCAAGAAAGGTGAGCAGATAATGGAGTTAGCACGTCATATATATTTAGCAGCTATAGCAGTTGATGCTCAGGTGATCACACCAATAACTGAGCAATGTCAGCTTCAGCAGTAATTGCAGCATCAGCAGCAACAATTCAAAGATCAGTCGCAGCAAAAGCCGCAAAATTCGCACCGTGAGATGTAACAACAGGAGAAAAAGCAGTTAGAGCTTAAGTCGCAACAGCAGCTACCTCTACAGCAGTTACAGCAGATAAACAAGAAAATACTACATCTACTGTGCAGTTTCATTACTAAGGACAAATGTGAACACAATAAAACAGCAAATCGTAAGAATAAAGGCAATATAACAGAATTCTAAATCAACAGAACATGCTTACAGCTAACCACAGTGATGTAACATACGGTGCTGTGATCAAGACAATTTTTCAAGATCAAGACCAAGACATTGAGTCTCAAGACGAGACCAAGACCAAGACACTGAGTCTCAAGACCAAGACCAAGACATTGCTATAAAAACAAAATTTAAGACATTCAAATTCAAATCATTATGCAGATCCACAGAAAGATACAGAGAGATATATAAATATCATAGACTAATACATTTTTTATAAAATGTATCTATTATATTACACAACCACTATTCAAGCATGCAATCAAAATGAAGTTTTCTAGCAAATTTATCTTCTCTAGACGAGAAAAATGGCCCGGCCACCTTAGACCTGGCGATCAAATTGTTAATATTTTTATTGAGTTCATGACGATATGTGTGAGTTATTATGTACAGAATTTACGAGTATGAAAACTATAGTGAAGAGAAACGGTGCAAGTAAAAAAATTGAACTTTGTCCCGGAGAAGGCGTGGGTGCAGGACAGGCCTAAGCAAAGGTATCTAGATAGTGTCAAAAATAATTTCGCCCACAACACTTATAAAAATTTCTGGATATGCCCCTGAACATCTCCATGAAGTAAAGTATATAAATCAGCTATCTTGCTATAGAGGAACTTATATGATATAATATTGTCATAAATATGTAACATTATATATGTAGTACTTACATTTACTGTTGTTGGACTTCATGTCCGCTCGCTTCGGTGTCTCATGCATTAATGAATCGACTCTATTCTGATTATTATAGTATGTGCGCATGTATTCATCCCTACATGTCTTTGTATGCCTAAATCATTCTGTATCCTAATATGCTTCCTTGTTTGTCTCTATTTTGCATTGAGTATCTGTGAATGTCCACTATTCATAAAGGACCTCCCTCAGTATGACAGTAGTTGTTGATCGTAAACCTGCTGTGGATCATTCAGTCTCGATGATCGAACCAGTACTATCTGATCATTTCCTCTCTCCGGCTATAACAGTTCTAACGCTAGACTTAGTTGCTACGATATCGTCTGCATTATATTTACTGCATGCTAATTCCAATCTACGATTAGTGATTTGCATTATCTGTAATAAAAGATAGAGATATCAACAACGGTGTCGTCGTAATACCTACGCATTAACGTAGGTACAGCTGGGCTTTCCCAGCTTTGATGGTTCAGATCATCTACGTACCTGTGCTCCAACTTAGCTAGCATCTCCCCAGAAGATCACAAGGAACTCTCATTATTACATGGTGGAGAACCGGGGTATTAATTAAAATTCAAACAGCAAACAAACAGTGATGAAAATAAAATAGTTAAGAAAGAAAGAAACAATTTCATGATAGAGCACTCTCAGTTGAAACTAACACGTGTGTGTTTAAACAATGTTCCTGCTGTTCTTTGGTCTCATTTTCTTATTCAATATTCTTGTGCTCACTTTTTCTTTTGCTTTCAGGTGATAGGGCCTAAACTGCATGAGATTTCAAAGAAAATTTAATTATTTTAATGTCCTGCAAAACGACCAAGACATCTGTTTCAAGACGGAGACAAAGACCAAAACAAAATTAGTCAAGACGAGACCAAGACCAAGACATAGAGGCTCAAGACCAAGACATTGAGGCTCAAGACCAAGACGCTTAAAACCGTCTCGAGACAATGTCTCGAAACGTTGCAGCACTGGTAACATATATGAAGATAGAGACGAAGACGCATCCAAGCAGATATGCTTACAGTGCTAATCCCAGTAGTTCACAGGATGTAGTGCAGAACATGAAAAACATGGTAAAGCAATATCAAGAGTAATTCAAAAGTTTGGCAGTCAGCTTTTGTACAAACCTGCATAAATCAATAAGGACAGACGGAGATATATTCAGGACTAATATATAATAGAAGATGATCTAGATGATAGGAAGCCATCACACGTTAAGGAATTGAACTGTCTGAAATATATTCAGCAGAAAACAAGGTTGAAATCTATAGAAACAGATCAGCAGAAAAGAACTATCAATGACATAGGGTCACAGGATGTTTTGATATATTTTCAGTTGTTGAACTGTGCAGTATTTTACTTCTGGTGTATATAGGTATACTGAGAGAACTAAGACAGAAGAAAATTAAGAAAGGATTTCTGTCAGTATCGAATCTATCACAGTGTAACAAACTTATGCGAAATCTGACATTGCGACGAAGGAAAAAACTCAAAGGAATATCAGTGGTTCACTTAGATATCTACAATCCAATATCATGTAGAAAGTTTTGATTCGTCATACTGTGGTATATCAAAGAATGATCCAGACAACATTTATAAATCATTGATAACAAATCCAACAATTAAATCAGAAGAAGGAGGCAATCAGTTAGCTCTCTCTGTGAGGGTAAACTCAGTGAAGGTAGTCAGAGAGTTGAATTAATATCTGAAGCAGAACATTGTAAAGTGTTAACAGACAGAATGGAGTTCAGAGACTGTGGTTAAATAAATATATAATGTAATGATAAAGAGACTGTTGAACTGAACATAATAATAATGAACTGTTTACAGTACTGCTGAACTTTATTGAGAATGTTTAGCAATGAACTGTTTTATTTTTATTATATGATGAATGAAACTTCTGAATTTAAACAGTAGTATTATTCATGATTATCCAAATTGTGAATATGAAAGAGACATTGATTTACGATAATATGTCAATAGTGAACTGATTAACGTATATGATAACAGAGATAGTGGAAAATTATGAACATTTATATAACTATGAAATGAAAGAGAAATTTTAACATTTTATTTAAAGTTGACATTTAATACATCTTCATATGTGCCCTATCGATCCTGAACGGTAAAGTATTATTTCAGTTATTAACACTTTCTTTCACCATTTATGATCTAGGTGGGAGGTGTCAGGATCATATATTTGCTGTATTAAATAGTTTATGTATGTTTTGTAATTGAGTATAAAAAGTTTATTATCTAGCTTGTTACATTATATTAAAAGGTAATATAATATGAGTCAGCTGCTCAGACCTCCGTCATGGGTGGGGCTTAAACAATTTCAGAGTTCCTGATTGATGGGCCTGCCTGGGCAGAGGAGAATTCGAGACGTCTAGAGTTGTTTACAAGGACACATGAAAAAGGTTTAGAGAGATAACACGTGTTTGGAAAGATATTAGGAAAGATAGAGATATTTCACGTCTAGACGATATAGACGATGGTGGCTTATCTGCGAGCAGATAAAACCGTTGAGGAGACCTTAAATGTGGTCAAAGGAAGACTTGAGAGAACATAGATAACGTTGTAAAAGGATGCTAACGCAGATGCTAAGTATTCTAGAATACAAAGATTCTTATGGTAGAATTTCTAGAGTAGTTCTGTGGTCATTATTTAAATTTTAAACGTTGGATTTCTAATATATGAATTTGCGTGTATAGTCATAGACATATATGTAAAGTTTGCGATCGGAATATTTAATGTTGGGATTATATTTCGAGTTACTGTATTTTGCGCGTTAGAACTATCGGATATTTCTGTAAGTATTATTTAATTCGTGTTTATTTAATCAATTTAATTTCATTTTGAAACACGTTTTCATGATTTAAACCTTTAGGATAAATTCAGAGAGCTATTCGAGGCCGGGTCAATGTTTTTAAGATTATAATAATTTAATTAACATTAGAGACCTTGACATAATTAGTCTTCTATCTCTCCAGTCAATTCCTATTCTTTTCAAGATCTTCATCATCGTTATCCAATCAATCCTATCAAAGGTCTTCTCAAAGTGTATAAAGCATACAAAACATCGTTTCCATATTCTAAGCTTCTTTCACAAAGAAATTACCCCTATTGATTCTCTTGTGCCGCTTCCTTTCTTAAATCCAAATTATGTCTTGCTCAGTATCCTATCTGCTTTCGACTGAATGCAATAATTTATTATTTATTATAAGATCTTCGATGCATGAGGTATTAAACTGATTGTTATGTAATCCGAACCCTACACAGCATTGGCTTTTGTGGGAATTGGGATCATGACTGACTTGGTAAAGTCGTCTGGCCAAATACCTGTATTGTATAGGTCCTCCTTTTATACATACCTCCATTCAGTGATGTTAACAAGGACAGGACCCTCAAGGCCAAGGCCAGAACCTCCAGGCCAAGGCTAGAACCTCCAGGCCAAGGCCAAGACTATAATGACCAAGGACAAGGCAAGGCCAAGGCCAGGACCATAATGACCAAGGCCAAGGCTAAGACTATGACCAAGGCCAAGGCCTTTAACGTCAATTGGACTAGAAATTTAAATTTTAAGCAGCCACAACTTTCGTTATATTTTGAATCAAAAGCGCTGACTTAGAGATTAAAACGTAGAGATTAAAACGAGATATCTAATGCTGAAAATAACATATTGAATGCACCACATTGACGCTATTTTAACGTTCCTATTTGCTAACTTCATAGCAGAAGTATCACTGAAGAGGCTAATATAATATTAAAGTCAGATTAGATATAGAAACAGATCTGATAGGAACTAAAGTACTTAACAGAGTATGAATTTCTTATAAATAACTGTTACACTTTAGAAACATAAGGGTTTCCAATATTGAATCACACATTCAACGCGATAAGGTCTCATTATGAGGCCGCTTTGTGAAAATATTCTCTCCACAGGAGCAGATGTGGCAGGCACACAAAGAATTTGATGAAAGAGGGAGCTTTAGAGCATTCCACAAAAATTTAATTCTTTTTATTTAAATAATGGGCCCATGCAATTTTGGCCTTGGCCTTGATCAAGGCAAGGCCAAGGCGAGGGTGCAAGGCCAAGGCCAGAACTCGCAAGGCAAAGGCCAAGGCCAAGGCCTAACATCACTGCCTCCATTAACTTATTGAGTGTTTCTCCTTCCAACATTTTCAAGAATTCTGCTGGTATATATATATCATCTATTCCAGCTACTTTCCCATTCTTCATGCTGTTAATTGCAGAATACATTTCCCCCTTCATTATATCGGGGCCCCTTTCATCGTTTTCAACATATTTTCTTCACATTTTAAAATCCTCTTGAACTGGCTTCCCAGCCTTATCATACAATTCCTCTACATCTTCTCTCCATCTTTCTTTTACTTCTTCCAGCTCTGCATTTTATTTCCAATTTTTACCAATTATACTAATGTTCTTAGCTTCTCCTTTCCTTTTCCTATCGGTTCTTGTCAACATCCTGAGTTTCTGGTACAATAGATCTGGCCTGCCACTTCTATCATATTCTGCTAACTCATCACACTTTTCACTCCATCCGTGATCTTTTGCTTTGTCTGTAATTCTTCTAAGCTCATTGTTAACCAATATCTAATAATTCACCTTCTTTATCGTTGGATTTTTCCCAATGGCTTTTGTTAGTAGGTCTTTTCTATTTCCGAAAACCTCTTTCGCCTGTGCAATTTTACATTTTATTTTCGTTGCAAACATCCCATTATCCGTGATGGCGTGGCCCAAATACTTGAAGCTTCTTACCTATTCCAATAGTATATTATTGAATGTAAAATTTGCCTCCCAGTGTTTCCTTGACACTTTTAAACCACTGCCTCCTCTCTTCCTTATATTAATCTTCATGCTATATCCCAATGTTGTGACAATCTGACAATCTTTCATAACCCTTTCAATCATAACCGTTTTCAATCCTACCTCACTACTAACACGCATACATTGATCAACTGCAAAACTCACATTTTTCAGCAATTTACCTCCAATAGTAATTCCTTCCTCAATATCTTCCATCGCCTCAACCGTTACTGCCTCGGAATAGAGATTAAACAATAGTGGTGAAATACAATACCCCTGTCTAATCCCCCCCCGTCCAAGGTCCAAGCCTCTTGCTGGATTTTGACTATTACTTTCTGATTCATGTGCAAATTAAAAATCAATCTTCTATCCTCCAGTCAACTCCAATCCTCTGCAAGATGTTTAACATCACTATCCAGTCTATTCTATTAAAAGCCTTTTCAAAATCTACACAACATATCAAGACACCATTTGCATGTTCCAAGTTACATTGACATTTAACTCTCATAACTCCTATTACTTCTCTAGTACAACATCCTTTTTGAAAGCCAAAATGTGAGTTACTCAGTATTGCATTTGATTTTGACTGAATACGATAATGCATTTGACGCATGTGTTATTAAGCTTATTGTTCTGTAGTCTGAACATTCAACAGCATTAGCACTTTCTGTGATAGCACGTTGCCGCTGGCTCACTGCTGATTGGGGGGGGATTTAGCGCACTCAGTTAAACTGCGATTCAGTAGAACGATGTAAAGCCACGTTGCACGCGGTTAATAAATTGTGGGCGACCACTTTGGAAGACCGCGTGTAGATAGTTTTGAAAGTAAACAATCCCCAGGGTGATGGAAGTTATTCTTAAATCTCATTGCCTTTTGTTGGCTGCTATTGGGGCGCCAACAAAAGGCAACGATTACTAATAACCGTGGAGAGGAAAGGAGAAAATAACGAAAACTACAAAAACAGAAACTTAAGAAAGGAAACATTGTAAACACATGCGGTATGTCATGTGTGTAACTATACCAGTCTAATACGCTTCCATGCATAATTCTGTAAGTTTCAGTAATGCATCTCCCTCAAATGAAATGAGGGAGATGAAATTCTGCCGGTATGTTATCTATATCCCTCGCTTTTCCTATTTTCATATTTCTAATTGCCTCAAGAATTTCTTCTTTCATTATACGGCTATACCTGATTCCATATTCCATACGATTTCTTGTTTCATCATTCCCTATTATGGCTTCTTCTTCTATTGCAAAATCAATTACTTTTGGTTTTCCATCTTGTTATAGAAATCCTCGACATATTCTTTCCGTCTTTCCGCTATATCACTGATCTCTGTCTCCAGCTCACCATCATGTGTTTATACTGAACTTCACTTGTTCCTTCTCTCTTTTCGATTTTCATTAATTTTATAACTTCCTGGTACAGCAGATCAGAACGCCCTCTTTTGTCGTATTCTGTTAGCTCGTAGCACTTATAATTCCACCACTGTTTTGCTTTGTCAGTTGTGCTTCTAACTTCTAAGCTAGTTATTTAATTTTGCGTGTTCTTTCCGTCCACTTTTCGAGCTACTATTTTTCATTTCCTTCTAACGTCCATTTTATGTAACATTTTAGCTGTGATCCAAAGGTTTCTGATCAACTTTTGCTTTTTGAAAACCATAAATTTCTATGTCACTTTCTCTTGTAGACTCCTTCGTAAGATTCCATTCTTTCATTTGTTCCCTTTATTTCTTGAGCATGGCCTATTAAATTTCTTTCTGTACTGTTTGCTCAAAATGCCATTTCTTTTCTTCCAATCCATTCATATTCCATTACTTGTTCTGCCCTTTTTATTTATATTTTTACTAATATTAATTCAACCTCGGCCGTGACTAAGTTATGATACGAGTCAGCATCTGCACAGGATAAGCTCCAGAGTTTTTAATATTATTCTCGAATCCCTGTTTAACTAAAATATAGTCTAATTGGTACCTTCCTGGCTGGCTTTATCAATGTACATATTCTTCATTTTTCGTCACAGTACAAAGAATTTGTTAATACTAAATTAATTTTCCTACAGAAATCAAACAGTTCTTGATCTCGAAATGGGAAATGGGCGACCATTTCTCACTCCAAGTCCAAACCTGCCAACTTCCGTACTATCTTTTCCTTCTCCTACCACTGCATTTCAGTCTCGCATAATTATTACTTGATCCGTAGCGTTCTCTTTCTTTATTAACTTTTCACTATGCTCATACATTATCTCAGTATCTTCATCTTCCGAGTCCGATATCGGCATATACACTTGCATTAACACCAAATCTAGTGGCTCAGCCGTCACTCTCACCAACATTCATCTTTGATTATAATGTACCACCTTTGTAACCGTTTCTTTCGACTTCTGATCCCAATATTATATCTACTCCTCTACAAATGGTAGCGGGTAATTAATCCTTAGTTCATCTCTTGCTAATTATAATTATCTGTGGTTTCATGAGAGATTCCTCAGTGATTCCCGTAGCTCAGATTCACCAGTCATTCATGTTCATATAATGTATGAGTTTGTTTGCAAACTTACCAGCAGATCACTGAGCACATCAGCGCACATATCAGGAGACGGATTATTAGAGAGATTTCCATAAAGTCTTTCAGCAAGTTTTCTCTCCTCTCTGACTGCCGTCTCAAGATTACGACAAGACTCCTGACTCAACAGTATGGCGCGCTCCTTCAACTGCATGGATCCTTCAGTAGCTCTAAAAGTATTTAAGTTTAAAGGTGTATATTTATATATTGGAGTATATACACACTGTATATACTCCAATATATATATATATATATATATATATATATATATATATATATATATATATATATAAAAATATATACATGTATATGTTACTGTTTAACAGAGTATATCATCAATATCAATATAATATAATATCAATATAAATATTAATATATATCATATTATTAGAGTATATCATGCAAAGGCATCTCCATACTTTACAACAGTTATGGTAAAACAAGAAATATACAATAAAATGCACACAGTAAAAATCACTAGATAACGAAATAACTATCATATGTGACATAGCTTAAATTTCGTAATCTGAGAGATTTATCAATGAGCAGAATTTACATGGAATGATCTAGTAAAAAGATGTGTCTTACCTTAAAGCTATCAGGTTTATCAGAATGTCTTATAAAATGTGGAAGTTCATTCCACAATTTCGGACATGCTACAGGAAACGACTTGGCACCATAAAAAACTGTCCGGCATTTAGGAACAGCGATTTTCCTTACTCAACAGATAGCAAGTTTTTCCTTACCGAACAAGAACTTAATGGTATACAATAGTCAGAAAGATATGACTTGGCTGAGTTTTTCAAGCATTTGAACGTGGTAGGCCAAGATTTGAATTTGATGCGTTCTGGAATTTTAAGCCAATGAAGTTTCTGTAGCAAATGTGTGGCCAAATAGAGCGCCTCGCACGAAGAACTAATCTTGTAGCTGCATTCTGAATTCTTTGTAGTCTATCAATGACCGATTTATTGCAACTTAAGAACAGGCTATTACAATAATCCTGCCTTGAGGAAATAAAGGAATGAGCAAGAATATCTGCCAAAGAATAAAGACAAACATTGTCATTTACTCCATAACTGGCGAATTTGAAAGAAACAGGAAGAAGATAATTGCTTAGAATGCTGCCCAAAGTTCAGGTTAGAGTCAAAGACAACATCAAGGTTACGAACAGTGTTCACAACAGGTATATTTGCTTCACCCAATGCAATCGAGGTTATATTAATTGTATTGAGTTGGCGACGAGAGTCAAAGATAATTAATTATTTGTGTTTTAGATGCATTAAGAACCAGTTTCTTATCAAACATCCAAGATTGAATATCAGTACAACACCTTTTTACCTTAATAATAGCAGACTCAACCTCATTTGAATTAAAAAGCAAGTAATTCTGAGTATCATCCACATACATGTGACCATTTAGACCATTTCTCTCAATGATGTCAAGTATGTCGATAGTATATAGCACAAATAAAACAACTCCAAGAACAGACCCCTGTGGTACACCACATGCCAAAGACAAAACATTAGAAAACACATTTCCAGAAGAAACAACCTGAGTACGATCAAGTAAATAAGAAAGGAACCAATCCAGAGCCGTGTTAGATATACTAAAGGATTTATTTAGTCTAGATGGTAATATGCCATGGTCGACAGTATCGAAAGCAGCGCTGAGATCATGCATCATAAGAGTGAGCTCTTCTTGAGATGCTTCTTCTCTGTACAGGCGCTGCAATAGCTTATACGCAGCTGACCATTGAGCTAATCTCTCAGATTTCTCAGCATCAGTTCTAGATTAGTTCATCAACCTATACCTGCGCTCTAATCGCCGAACTTCTGCTCTGGTACCTCGACATTCAATGTCAAACCACGGAGTATTCTTAACACACTCTGACACTGTTATTGTGATCAGAGGTGCATGTTTGTTCAGTAGATTAGTTAGCACAGAGTTGTATAGATCAACTAGATGATTGACATCTGAGGAAGTGAGGATCATTTCAGAGCAGAGTACACTATTTAACAAATCAATAGCGAGCATATCCAAATCAAAATGTTTCCAGTTTCGAACCTGTCATTTAACAACAGGTAACACAGTAGATCTTACAATCGGCAAATTAAAGGACATCAGGCTGTGATCAGATAAAATACCAGGAGAGTGTACTACAATATTAATTGCTTGAAAACTAATACATAGATACCATAAAGACATGAGTCTGATTTTTAATACATAGGCAAAAGCCATATCATGACAGAATGTTTAAGAAATTAATGGCATGAACATTAGAACTATCATCTACATGAATTTTAAAATCACCCAGAAGTAGAACATTTTTATGACAGTCATATAGTTAATAACGAGTTCAAATCATCAAATAACTCAGATGTTATAGATTTAGATCCAGGACGATAAACAATAACAAAAATGCAGTCCAAAGAGTTTAGCTTTATCTCACCAGATAAATACTCAAATGTGGAAAAAGACAATTTCCACTTAAAATCTTCAGGCTTATAAACCTGTCTACATACAAAAGCTATGCCGCCCCCACCTTTAGCTCTGTCGTAACCTGACGAGTAGCCTACTCGTCACTAGGCGCATCAATGCAGCAGAAACCTGGTGGAGTAATTCTTTTCAGAGACAATGATTAAGACTCATGCCACGTCTCTACTGCCACTGCCGCTAAACAATAGAATTGGCAGAGGTTGGTGCCTCCGTGGCTGTCGCACGTGTCTAATTTTGCCCCTGCTTTTTATTCACGTTTTCTGTAAATATAATTGTTTTAGAGCGACTTTGCAGTAATTTTATAAGTGATTTATGTATCTTAACATTTCTGCACCTGAACAATTGGATACAAGCACTAGTGATTTGTACTATATATCTTGGAGAATAAACTCGTTTTCACTGGATCAATACTGCTAGCTGGCTCCGTTTTGCTGCAGCAGCTGTTCGGTGTCAAGAAGCCTAGTCTTAATGCTCTAGATTAACTCTTAGCATTCGTTGTGTACTGAATTTAATCATTAACAAATTGTCAATCAATGAATCATTGGATATAAGTATATAACTGCGGAATACACCTGTAATTTGATTCCTATTAACTCATAGATATCTTTCACTATGGCTACTGCCAGCAGACTGCTGTCTTCAGCAGCTGAGGATACAAGGCCTATTGTTTATAGTCGAGCTCGACTCTTCGCCATACGTCGCGCTACTCACCTCAGCAGCTGAATCAGCAGCTGTGGGCTACAGTCTCTCTCATCTCTCGGCCTACCACACTACGGAGGCTGCCGAGGTGGAATAAATACTCAGCGGCCTATTAAAATCATCTCTACAAATCGCAGTCACTCATCTTTTCTTAACGGCAGAAATGCATCTCAGCGTCCTAAGCCTACTCGTATTTATGTGCCGATGATGGACAAACCTTCGACAAACTTCTTTAAATGTGGTTTGATTAATACTCAATCAATTAATTACAAAACCCTTGTTCATTTAACAGTGTTCTCCTATTGTTTAACGAATTCGGTACAGGAATGGATAATAAGTGCACTTACCATTTGTCCACGATTCAATACAAAAGTAATGATCCTTGAAAGACAATATCCAATAATAAGACAATATCCAAATAATGATAGATTATCATATATCCATTAAAACATGTATATTCCACTTCTGACCTTAATATTCATTATGTGATTATGTTGTAATAGTATATCTATATTATATACATGTACATGCATCTATATCTGCGAACAAACATAATATTATATATAGTAAATGACACATGCTGTGACACGAGCTTTTTCATGGTTCAAGTAATAGGTAATCCGTAGTGAGACTTAACATATATAGGCCTACTTTATGATGCCTTCTGATGCCTTAAAAGTTCCTTTAAAATAGGGCACCCAGCACGCCTGGGGAAGTGTGTGTGTTAGTCTTAGATATTCAAGTGTTTAGTCCCAGTCTTAGTCGTGATTACTGTCCTCCCCGTCTTCGCGCCCTGGTCTCTTGCTCCAGCCCGTGGTAAGCATTACTTGTAGACTTTTTTAAGTTAGCCGTGAGCGCTTAACCGATGTATAATAATAACTAATCGTTTGGAATATAATAGTTGTAGTGATCACTCATACTTCGTTCGGGTGAGTTCGGGAAAGGACGTGTCTGCAAAAGGTCTTCCTGTATCGCCGATCTTGTTATTCGCAGTGCGCTTATTAGATTATTCTTAGACTGCTCACTTTCTCCTGGCCCGTATCCTTCTGCAGTCTTTTGATCTTTAAATAATTCAATTGGTCTCCAGATATTTTCGTTTAATACGAGGTTTCGATTCTGTGGAGCAGTACCACGAGAGAGCCAACAAATGAATGGGGAAGGTCTATTTAGTAGAAATGGCAGAAATGACAGAAATGTTGATTTCTTAACGTCAACTAGCCAAAATTGGAAATATTCTTTAGTCAGGAATTTCTTTGTAGTTGTGGTGAACTTGTGCCATTTATTAATAATCTAAACGACACATATCTAATACAAATTTCAGTGATTGAATGACAATAATCATATCTTAACTCCTGCCGTTTCTGCCATTTGCGTCAATCAAATAAATGTTATAATTTGTACATAAGTAAGTTTGAAAGGAATATAAAATGTGTCCGAAATGTGGACTTACACCTGTAGTTATCGTTCAGTGAACTTCTATTGGAGAAAAAGTTAATTTGGTAAGATATTTTCCATTTCTTCAGCTGTTCTGCCATTTATGCCATATCTGCCATTTAGTCCTTTCTCAAATGAAGTGGTACAAGGGGGAGTCGTTGGTGGGGACTCCTTTTGCTTAATTAAATCTGAGCTTATTGCTGATTGACTCGGTTGTGATACTGAATGTTTTAGAATCGTCTTACCTGTTTCGTAGGGGATTCTGCCCTGCCCATCCTCAGTTTCTGGTCTCCCAATTTTCTCAGAAAAGTGAAAAGTTAATATCACAATAAATCCTACTAAATTGTTACAGGTAAGGAGTTTAAAATATCTGGGTCATACTATAACCGATGACGGGAAATGGGAGCCTGAAATATGCAATTGGAGTGCACAAGCAAAAGCGGCTATTGGTGATAGGAAAGAACTTTTAATGAAAAGTGTAACGAAAGACACAAAGACAAAAAAAGTGAAACCTTTGGTTTGGACCACGCTATGGTATGGATGTGAAACATGGACCTTAAGAAAGGAAGATATTAGGAAACTGGAGGCATTGGAAATGTGGATTTGGAGAATTATCAGGAGGATTACCTGGACTCAAAAGGTTACAAGTGAGGAAGTTCTGGAGAGAGTTGGTAAAGACAGACAGCTGATAAATGTATTAATAAATAGGAACAAGAGTTTGATAGGACACATCCTAAGGGGAAGGTCTCTTAAAAGAGGTCATAGAAGGTAGAATGGAAGGGAAAAGAGGCAGTAGCAGGCCGAGATTAGGTATATTTGATGATTTAAAGACCCACGCATACATGTATGTGGAAATGAAGAGGAAAGCGGAACACAGAGATGAGTGGAGGCGTTAAATACCATGGACCTGCCAGTAGGAAGTGCACTAAGATATATATATATATATATATATATATATATATATATATACTGGCAGAAGCCAGTGGAGTTGTCGGTCAGATATTCGACCGCGAATCAGTATGTGCCGGGTTCCAATCCTGGGCTCGCCCGCCAATGACATCGTTTTCGAGTGAGGAAACTGACGTTAACACTATCTTTACTAGCTTTATATATATATATATATATATATATATATATAAAAGGTTGGCGCCTCCGTCGCTGCCGCAGGTGTCTCTAATTTTGCTCTTGCTTTTATCCACGTCTTTTTGTAAATAACTTCGTACTTAAGAGTGATTTCGTACTCTTTTTAGTTTGTATATGTAACGGAACTGTTCTGCTGCTGACTATTGTGAATTTGGATTTAATTAGTAGTGATTATATATTAAATTTGTAAGCATAAACTTGAGTTCCCTCTATCAACTATCTATAGTAGTAGGATAAGTACTGTTAGCTGGGCTGCGTCGTGTTGCAGCAGCTTGGTCAATGGTCAACAACAACAACAACAACAGCAATACGATTACAGTGCTATTGTTGTCCATGACAACACTGAGCACTGTGAAACCAAATCAAAGCCGATGAGCAGAGTGAGGGGTCCATAAACGGTGCGAGCCAAAATCCGGGAGGTCAATCCAAGGAAGGGTACTAGCGGAATGGAGGTTTACGTGTTGGTCTCAGTTTGTGGACGTTTGGTGGATATGAAAAGTCAAAGAGAAAAGATTTCAATCGCCTATGAAACTGTTCGTAGAGTAGCAAAGGCTGATCAGGAATAGATGTGGGGGTGCGCAGAGTGGAAGGAAGAAAATTCCAGATCTGCGGGGCAGCATGCTGGAAGGAGCACCTAGACAGCTTGCTACGTGAAGGAAGGCTCGGTCTCTCTAGAGTAACTAACTTAGCGGATCTGGTAGACGACTGCCTGGAGGTAGGTTGTCCCACTTGTAGTAAGTGGGACATGTAACTATTACTAGGAGTGGTAATAGACTTATAAGTTAGAGAAACTGTCTTGTATAAAATGCGTTCTCTAACTTTGAGCCAGTGTAACGACTTGAGGATTGGAGTAACATGAGAATATTTGGAGCTACGCAAGACTGCACGTGTAAGGGAATTCTGAATGAACTGCAACCTATCAATCTCGCAACTGGGAAGATTTAGAAATAGGGAGTTGCAGTAATCCAGTTTGGATTGCACGAGAGCAGCGCAAATTGTAGTGGCAGTCTCGAGAGAAAGAAATGGTCTTATTCGACGAAGATCGCGAATATAATAAAGTATGCTCGATGTCTATTCATCTTCGCGAACTTATTTTTATGATCGGATATCATAATTACTGAATTACGCCAATAACTATATAATTTATAATATAATTTAACTCATAGAGTCCCGTATTAGTAGAACATATTTCAAAATGGCTACTGCATGCAGGCTGCTGTCTACAGCAGCTGACGCTATAAGGCCGATTGTTTATAGTCGAGCTCGACTCTTCGCTATACGTCGCTCTACTCACCTCAGCAGCTGCATCAGCAGCAGTGCGCTACAGTCTCTCTCGTCTCTGGGCCTGCTGCACTACAGAGGCTGCCTCAGTGGAGTGAGCATACAGCGGCCTATTCAAACCGTCTATACTCCTCGCAGTCACTCATCCTTTCTTCAATCTACTCAGCACTCTAAGCCTACTCGAACTCCTAGATATCTCACACGTGTACCCGTCATCAACATCACCAACACGAGCCATCAACAACAGATGTCACCTTCACCTCTCCAACACCCTTATGTGCTCAATGCTAGATCCACAGCTAAGCCTAATCCACTACAACATGTAGCCACAGATTTGATCAGCATGAATGTAGAGGTCGGTGTCATAGTGGAATCCCATCTTAAAGCAAAACTCTCAGCAGGATTTCAGCACATTGATGGATAGGCTACACATCTTACAGGATAGATAGGGAAGGTCGTAGAGGGGGTGGAGTATTGATATACGCTAGTAATAAATATAGAGCAAGAGTTGTGAACGCTGCCAGTGACTGCAAAGAATTCGAGGTGCTATGGATAGAGCTTTTAGATAACAGTAAAACACATAACACTGTGTATGATAGTAGTGAGTTTCTAAGTTATGTAGCTACCTCTGTTGACTGTTTAAGTAAATCTAGTGACTTAATAATACTAGCAGTATTCAATGGCATACTAGCGATTTCAATGGCATAAAAGCCAGCATTATAGCTGAGCTAGCAGGTCTTCCAAGACCTCGTATCAACTTCTACCCGTGGTAATAATATATTGGATCATATTTTTGTTTCCGATATGTTATACAGTAAGATAAAAATAATTAAATCTATAGTTATAAGTGATCATTCTGGCATAGTAGCTTACAACGGGGATGTCAAAGTCGGTTCTACTAAAACTAAGCAGACATATACCTATCGTCATAAAACACCATCTAAGTATCTCTTTCACATTTCTTCTATCCCATCCTCAGAATTCCTTAATCCTTTAATCACCAATGTGCAGGATTCGTTTGATCACTTCTATTCAATGGCATTATCTCTCCTCAGTAGTTTTTTCCCGACTAAAACTGTTACAATACAGGGTAACCACTCTCCAGACAACAACAAATTCCCTGACTTTTCCAGTGTGCCTCGACATTTCGTTACCATCGCAGCATATTTATATGTTGGAAAACGATGTCAGAAATGTTTTCTAAACAATATGCACATTGCTATTACATTTTACACTGATGGATCTACACTCTACAGTGTATATAATTAGGCTTTTATTGCATGGTTTGAAGTGTAGCCATTACTTTCTGATTACTTGTTACCCATTACAAAAACACATAGCCTATAATAAAGGTTTAATGACTGCTTCCTATGCAATTTAGCCAAAAATTGCCATCTTAGTGTTTGAACTTTTCATACTAAAAATGTTAAGAATGCTAAATTCAATTTTCCCTGACTTTTTACATTTTCCCTGACTTCTCCCTGACCACTTTCAAATTCCCTGACTTTTCCAGGTTTTCCCTGTTTTCCAGAAGAGTGGTCACCCTGACATGACAATAACATCTAGTGAGCCAAACTATATTACACCCGAAATTAAGTCACTCCTTAGAAAGAGTAATACCTTAATGCACAAAGTGAAGTTAAATATTGCTAATGCTCTCTCGGAAAAAATAAGAAAACTCATAATGAAGTGCAATTCAAATCAGTTAACAAATCTAAACTCTGCCACTAACTCCTATGATCTATGGGCTGCAGTAAAGAGGGTCACTGGTAAAAAGCAATATCAACGATCCCCACCCAATCCAAGCATAAATGCTGAAACGCTTAATAGCCACTATGCACTGGTCTCCACCGACAATGAGTATAGCGAACCAATCATAAGCCAAGTGAATAATCTACCCATTGATCACATTTTTAGAATTTACAATTTTCCACATTCTGGACAAATTAAAACCAACAGCCACTGGTCCCGATGACCTTCCTTCATGGTTCTTGAGACTATCTGCTCCAGTCTTTTCAGCTCCTCTTGCTAACCTAATCAAAATGTCTATCCGCAATTCCTATGTACCTATTCAGTGGAAATCCTCAGTAATTAAAACGATACCCAAGGTTTCATGCCCCAGTGTCATGTCAGACTATCGCCCTATTTCTATCACCTCGGTACTCTCAAGCATCACTGAGCGTATTATCACGTCACGGTACATATACTCAGCACTATTATCTTCACCTCCAAGCCTTGATTTCACCAATCAGTATGCATTTCGCCCTACAGGATCCACTACTGCTGCTCTCATTGCCTTCTTTCACAAACTTTCGTCTATGCTCGAAACTGAGACCTTCGTCAGAGCAATAGAGTTAGACTTTAGCAAGGGGTTTGATACAGTCAGACATTCACAAATGATTGATAAACTGTGTACCCTAGATTTGCCTAGCAATATTAATGGGTGGATAGCCAGCTTCCTCTCTGCTCGTTCACACACCACAATCTTTGATGGTCAAACGTCGTCATCAGAAGCAATCAATGCCAGCATAGTGCAATGATCAGCCCTTGGACCAACTGCATTTGTCATAGTTACATCAGACTTAAAGACCCTACAGCCTACAAACTCTTTGTTCAAATATGCCTACGACACATACCTGATTGTGCCTGCCACTAATCTTCACTCAACGGAAGAGGAATTAGTCCATATCGAAAACTGGTCCTGCTCTAATAATCGATTATTAAATCAAAATAAAACAAAATACATTTTCTTCCAATCACCCAAGCAAAAAAGGCAGATAAGAGATGTCTCACACCTTGAAAGAATTGAGCGGGTTTCTAACTTCAAATGCTTAGGTGTCATAGTATCTAATAATTTTTCTTTTTCTGCTCACATCACAAGTATCATGGGCTTGTGCTCGAGCAACATTTGTTGCACTTTACTCTTTACATAGTAAAGGTTTGGCAAATGCTCTTCTTCAAAGAGTCTTTCAAGCCTCCACACTCTCTAAGCTTTTGTATGCCTCCCAGTTTTGTTAGGGCTTTACAAGTTCTGAAGAGAGAACCCGTCTTGAAAGTTTTTTAAAGAAGACAAGGAGAGCTGGATTCTATTGTAATGAGTCTAATTTTGAGGATCTATGCAACTCTGCTGACAATAATCTTTTCAAGGCAATCTGTAACAATACAGCACATTTACTGGCGCATTTGTTACCTCCACAAAACAATCATAATTACCCAACACGAATACATACTGCTAAGAGCTGCTTTTCCCTTCCCATTAAACGAAGCAGTCTGAGCAATAAAAACTTCATTACCCGTATGATTCTAGATGATGCTAGTTAATTTAATGAAAACTAACAAATATTTCTTTACCCATAGTACAGTACGCCCTATATGGTTTTTATGAGTAGTATAAGCCAAGGTTTTATGTAATGTTGTAATATACATGCGGTAATTGTTATCGAAAACAATTTTAGTTTCATATCTCTTATATTTAGCCTATTAACTGTTTATGCTATATCTGTAATTTGTTTTACTGTTTCTGTTGGAATATCTGTACTGTAACTTTCTGCGGTTGTCAGATTGAACTGAAATAAACGAATATATATATATATTATATATATATATTATATATAATATATATATATATATATATATATATATATATATATATACATGGTATATATATACATGATATATATATACATGATATATATATATATACTGTATATATATATATATATATATATATATATATATATATATATATATGTATATATATACTGATATATTTTATAATATATATATATTATAATATATATATATTATACTATATATAGAATAATAAAGTATATATGTATATCTATATATATATATATTATATATATAATATATATATATACATATTATATATATATATATATATATATATATATATATATATATATATACATATTTAATTATATTTATAGTAGTGTATATAGATTAAAAAAGAAAGTTATGACCTGTTACACCAATCTTCTAAAAATGCAATGAACAAATTCAAGTTGGTCACACCTCGAACACAGTCCCTTCTCGTGAGCTCAGACTTGTCCAGTATATCAATTAATTGCTGCAATCATATCAGTTCAAAAATGGCTTAACGAATAGAAAAGTGAGTACAATATAAAGTATAAAAAGAACAGAATATTAGTTCATGGCAACAGTGTGACCAGAAAAATACTCGTAGGAAAAACTCAGCAGCATATCAGTCACTTTAAGCCATTCTTTCGAACTATACCAGGATTGGAGAGAAGGCAATTAAAAATTGCAGAGCAAAAGGTTATATAGCCTACCAGCTTTCAATGCAGCAATTAAATTTCTGGCCTTCGGAAAATGACTGCAGCTAAGCAGTGTACGGACTGAAACCGAAAGGCGTCACTGGTAGCAGTTTGTCTTAATAGCGTAGGGGTAACGTTATGAAGTTTTAAATGACAGACCCTGAGGTGAATTGAACCCTCGTGGGTTCGAATCCCAGCCGCGCTGATCTCAGAGCAAAATCTCGGACATTCACTAGACTGGCTACACGGAAAATGGAATAAATTGCCTAACGGTTTAAACATGTGGTATTAAAAAGCGATAGATATCAACATAGTTGATCATTTCACTATAATGCTTGTTTAATTTTATTTTGTTAAAAAAAATCAGTAGCACAAGACTAGAAGAACTGCCCCATTTTCTTTTATACTTTTACTGTTTGTAGGGCCTACCTGTCTGTCTTTGTCTGTAGACTCTGTACCCGTCCATTTGACTCTAAGTGACCCTAATTTTCTGCCTGTTAAAATTATGATTGCTGCAACTGATTTAAAATTTTCATTAACCCTAAGTGAAAGTAATTTTCGACCTGTCAAAATGATGATTGATCCATCTGACTCAATATTCTAAGCTGACCATCACAAATGTTCATTAAATAGATATTTAGCTTTCTTACTGTGCCAAACAAATTCCCTTTGATTATAACTAGGAAATAGAATGCTTCATCAATTTCCAAAAAATATTGTCAGTCGGCCTATATATTAGAAACGTTTATAGTTATATGGAATTATCTTGGCTACAATTTAATTTAATCTGTCAAAGACAAACTGGAATTTATCTACATAAAAATGTCAAATATGGATGATTCGGTAAACACATGTGTACTTCCACAGAAATGTGATCACAATATATACAATTTGCTATCAACTCAACCCGTAATAAACTTCATAATTTACCTTCTCTCTCTTCAATGCACTGCCAAGTGGCAGGTTCAAGGTACATACTCAAAGTCTGCTTTCTCGCTCCATAAGAGCACTCCTTAGATCCAAAAGGCAATCCCTTCACAAAGTCTATGCCTTATACATACCTTATGTAGCCTATAGTTTGGGACTACATAAGGTATGGATAAAGCAAAGACTTTGTGAAGGGATTAACTTGTTTACAATTGTACAATTTACCTTAGGTTATCAAATTTGAAACTCTCAGGTTAATTATGAAATATTACTTAAATAGTTAAGAAAATTAATACATTGCTATGGTGCAAAATTATTTACTCCAGACAGCCTTAATACATCTTATATAAAAATTTGTAAATCTGGCTGCGATAATTATACGATGGCACACTGAAATCATTAAAATAATTTCATAATTTGACTTTAATAGGAATAGACCTTAAGGAAGGAAGAAATTAGGAAATTATAGGTATTGGAAATGTGTATTTAGAGAAGAATGGAGAGAATTAGCTGGACTCAAAAGGTTACAAATGAGGAATTTCTGGAGAGTTCGTACAGATAGACAGTTGATAAATGTATTAAGAAATAGGAAGAAGAGTTGGATAGGACACATTCTAAGGGGGGAAAGTCTATTAATAATAAAGAGGTCATTGAAGGTAGAATGGAAGAAAAAAGATGCAGAGGCAGGCCGAGATTAGGTATGTTAGACGATTTAAAAACCCATTCATATGTGGATATGAAGGTGAAAGCGGAAGACAGAGAATAGTGGAGGCGCTAATTACCATGAACCTGCCAGTAGGCAGTACACTAAGAGAGAGAGAGAGAGAAAGAGGAATAGGCTACCTAGATTGAGTCAAGCACTCTCAGAGATGTAAGGAATGGCACTCTAAATAGACTCTATTTTTAAAATTTAGGAAAAGTACTTGGAATTTGAGTCCATGTCATGTGTCCATGTCAAATCCACTGACACTCCCTGCCAATTCTAATAAATAGTCTTTCAATAAGCTTAATCATAAATCATGGCGTCACATGAGCGTATCGTCAAATTTAATTCATCACCATGCTACATAGTCAACATGATGCGAAAATACCCTGATAAAATAGTAAAATCAATCGCAATTGATTTTTATGACGCTGAAATCATAAGCATGGCCACGGACACTCTAATGGCCGACATAGCGTCTCTCGAGCTAAATGTTAAACTACCAGCTAAGCATAGAAAGTCTATGGATAAAATCAAATTAGATCTTGATGACATTATAAACCTACTTCATGCTATAGATGAGACTGGGGCCATTGATAGGTTACCAAGATATGCTACGGATAACACCGATGAATTGCCAGCGACCAGGATTCAGGTGGTATGGCTACTGTAATCAAGAAGTTAGATAGCATTGCTGACAAACTTTTGTCTCTTCATATCACTCCACTTAATCATGCGCCTATTAATAGGAGAGTCAATGAATTTTGTCCTCAGATACCCAGAGCGGACAGTGTAGAAGAAGGAATGGTGTTGGGTCAAGATGTCACTTGGGGGGAGAGCACGCTATTGAGTTAGTAAGAATTATGAATGAATTTCTATCAAGAGATGAACGCAACTGTCTGATTTGACAGATCTGGAAGAAAGATGAAAGACGATGATATGAGATTTGAAGTCCAGATTTTCATCAAATATGATGCCAAGGTTTTTAGCCTTGGGAGTAGGAGTGAGAGCAAGATTTTCAAAATAGATAGAAGAATTGACTACTTTGGTTCTCTGCTGGGAGGGGGGGGGGGTGCCGATTAAAAGATATTCGATTTTAGAAGGATTGACAGTGAGACGATTGCAACATAACCATGAATAAACTTTGTCAAGAACAGATGAAAGGTGTTGCAATTTCAAATCAGAATCTGAGCTAGAAAATGAGATGTACAGCTGAGTATCATCAGCATAGAAGTCAAATGACAATGAAAATGCTACAAAAGTAGCATTGTCTAAAACATGACTCAGTCAGGTAGTGTAGAGGGAAAAAAGATAAGGTCCTAGTACAGTAGTATGATAATTACTTGTCTGGGTAGTTTTTGTTTGAAGCATAGCACAGCCTATTAATAATATAACACGCAAGCGTAAAATCAAGCACGTCCACGCACACAGTCGCGCGAGCTCGCGACCTTGAAAACTTTCCATGACTCATAATCATTTGACCGAGAATAGAAACTCTAGGAAAAACCCAGTTTCGATTCGCTTATAAATAGCTTGAGGCGTAATTATCATACGACTATGGGTCATGCGCTGCGGTGAAAAACCGACAGTTTCGATTCGTCAGCAAAGACTATACGACAATACGAGCAATACGAGCGCCGACTGTTAGCATAAAAGCCGAGTTGAGTTCCGAAAAAGTTGATTTCTATTTAAATAAATTTCTTGCGTATATAAAGTGGACACTCAAACGGTGAAACAAATGCGACAAGTCGCAAAACAACGAGGTATTAAAAAATACTATTCTCTTAGAAAGGCGGAGCTTACTGACGCATTGGCTGGGACATCACAAACAACCAGGGGTGTTGTTGATTTGATTAATTCTCCTGTACCAGATATTCGAGCGCCGGTTTTAGAGCCAACTGAATATAAGCAATCATCGAAGATACATTCTGAGAATTTCTTTACACACCTGTACCTCATATCAAAACTGAGATTCTTACACCAATTAAGACTGGAGTCATGGCAACTATCAAGTCTTATTGGGATTGGCTGGCAAGCTATCTACCAGACAAAATTAAAAAGCCGGTAAGTAAATCTTTTAAAGCGCTAAAGTCTAAAGTTCAGAACATATTCACCCAGACTAAGACAAACAATTATGACGTCATAGAAACGACATCAGCATTAAAAGGATTCACAAAGCAATATGTCATTGACGGTAGAGATGGAGTTGATGCAGTGTCATTTCTGAGCAGTATTCAACCACAAGTGCTAGATGTATTAAATAACAATCCTCAGACAAAAATTAATCTAACACTTACATGTACAATGGAGAAGGTTGATTTAAAGTCTGGGAAAATAATATCTTATGACGCTCCTTTTCTCTCTAAAAATGAAATAAATCTACCCTCCAAAGATACAGCAGAGGTGTTTGGAAAGGCTAAAGGCAAAATGCTAGAGTCAATGGCAAATTTTCAGATGCGGGGTAGTAACTGGAGATTTCATAGGGTGATGAAATTAGAAATAAATACCGTAGAATACAAGCCACTCCGAGGTAGCTCCTACATTCCTCTTCCTAAAAAATTAGCTGCTAAAAAGGCAATTGTAAATATGAAGAATAAAGACGATCAATGTTTCAAATGGTGCATTACAAGAGCCTTCAATCAAGTGGAAAAAAATTCTGAGCTCATTGATAAACAATTAAAGAAGCAGGCTGAAGAATTTAACTGGAATGGTATTGAGTTTCCGGTTAACTTGAAAAATATTGATAAATTTGAAAAGAATAACAATGTATCAATTCATGTGTTTGGATATGAAAAGCAAGAGGCGTGGGCCAAAGAAGAAATAATACCATTTAGGATTTCAACATTTAATAGTCAAAACGCAGTAGATTTGTTACTAATATCAAAAGATGATAATAAACATTACTGCTGGATTAAAAACTTTAATAGGTTAATGGCTAGGGGGGACTTCAATGCAATGCATTACTGTAGGAGATGCTTAAACGGTTTCACAAGTGAAAATGCTCTTAATAATCACAACGAATATTGTTCACAACATGATGCTCAAAAAATCCTGTTACCTGACCCTGGAACGTTTATGAAATTCAATCACTACAAAAAATCGATGACAGTACCATTCATAGTTTACGCAGATTTCGAGTCATTTATTAAACCGATTGATCAGATTGATACATGTCAGCCGGATCCAAGCATGTCATACACTAATCAATGCCAGAAACATACACCTAGCTCATTAATGTTATTACATCAAGTGTTTTGATGATACTCTATACTCACAAGCTCCAGTCACGTATACAGCAAAAAATGATGATGACGATGTTGCTCAAATATTCTTTGACACTTTAGAGCAAAATATAAAACAAATATACAATCAGTTCAAGTTTGCTATACCAATGATATTCACGGAAGCAGACGAGAAGAAATTCAAGGCAGCAAAATTATGTCATATATGTGAAAATGATTTGGGTAACGATCGTGTTAGGGATCATTGTCATCTATCTGGCGAATTCCGGGGAGCAGCACAAGATAATTTTAATTTACAATACAAGATTCCAAAATTCTTTCCAGTAGTTTTTCACAATTTATCTGGATACGACAGTCACTTATTTATAAAGAAGTTGGCATGTGGAAACATTAATTCTAATGAAGAAAAGTACATAAGCTTCTCTAGGGAAGTGCTGGTTGACAAGTTCATAAATAAAACAGGTAAAGAAGTCATAGTGAAACGAGAATTACGGTTTATTGATAGCTTTAGATTTATGGCTTCGTGTCTTGATACTTTCAAAGAACCTAAGTAAGGATCAGTGTAAGAATATTGCAAGTAAGTACTCTGGAAAGCAATTGGATTTGCTTTTGAGAAAAGGAGTTTACCCATACGATTATGTAAGTTCGTTAGAAAGACTTGATGAAACTAAACTACCCCCAAAGGATGCTTTCTACTCAAAACTTAACGATACCAATATCAGTGATGAAGACTATAAACACGCACAGACTGTTTGGAGAGAGTTTGGTTGTAGTACATTTCGAGACTATCACGACTTGTATAATATATCTGATGTTCTTTTACTAGCAGATGTCTTTGAAAATTTTAGAGATATTTGTATGACCCACTAAAAATTGGATCCTGCATTGTACTACACATCACAAGGACTGGCTTGGGATGCTGCGTTAAAATTAACTAAAGTTGTACTCGCATTGTTAAGCGATTACGACATGCTGTTGATGATTAAGCATGGAATTAGAGGTGGCGTAAGTACTATATCAAACCGATACGCAAAAGCAAATAATAAATACATGGATGGAAATTTTAACGTCGATGAACCCTCCAAATTTATCAAATACCTAGATTCGAATAACCTTTATGGGTACTCGATGAGTAAGCCCCTACCCACACACGGGTTCGAATGGATGACAGAAAAAGAACTGGAGAACTGGAAAAAAATGAAGTGTATCCTCGAAGTTGACTTGGAATATCCCACTACGTTGCACGACCTACATAATGCCTACCCCTTAGCCCCCGAAATTGTGAAAGTGAATAAAGTTAAGAAATTGATACCGAATTTGAATGATAAAACAAAGTACATATTGCATTACGAGAATTCGAAAATGTACGAAAGCTTAGGACTGAAAATTACTAAAATACATAGAGGCATAAAATTTGAAGAAAGTCCATGGCTTAAGACATACATCCATTTAAACACTCAGCTACGCACTAAGGCTACCAACGATTTTGAAAAAGATTTGTTTAAACTAATGAACAATAGCGTCTTTGGCAAGACTATGGAAAATATTGAAAATAGGATAGATTTCAGATGGTTGATGATAGGGAAAAGGCTGTTAAATTGGCTGCAAAGCCGTACTATAACCGAACAGTGACATTTGACGAAAATCTAGTTGGCGTTCACATGAGAAAAACTAAATTGCTGTATAATAAGCCAATCTACCTAGGTATGGCTATATTAGATTTAAGTAAAACTTTGATGTACGACTTTCACTATAATTACATAAAGGAAAAATACAATGATAAAGCCAAGCTGTTATTTACAGACACGGATTCGTTGATGTACGATATACAGAAGGAAGATTTTTACGCAGATGTATCTAATGACGTCGAACGCAGATTTGACACTAGCGATTATCCAAGAGTTCATCCATCAGGCATTAAGACTGGAGTTTATAAGAAAGTCATTGGAATGTTTAAGGACGAAGCTTGTGGGAAGGAAATTGAAGAATTTGTTGGATTGAGAGCAAAGCTGTACTCGTATAAATTGGCAGATGAGGAACACAAGAAATGTAAAGGAGTTAAAAAGAATGTTGTTGAAAGAACAATAACGCATGAGGATTATAGAAATTGTCTGTTTGAGAAAAGAGATTAGATTAGAAGCATGAATGTCATCAGATCTCACTTGCATGACGTTTACAGTGAACAAGTAAATAAAGTTGCTCTTAGCGCTGATGATGACAAGCGAGAAATTTCAGATGATGGGATACATACTTTTGTGTATGGTCATTGTAGATTAGGTGAATAAATATAAAACGTATGTACAGCTAATTTTGTCAAAGATAATTTTCATCGCACACATGCATTAATATTTTCAAACTACATTTGGTTTGGAAATAAATTCCTTTACAACCAGATAACTCCAGCATCATCGCTATCTGTATTGCAACCATCAATCTCTGCATACAACATTCCTTTATGTTTTCCATAATTGATTTCTCTTACTGTAAACTCAAATCTTTCAGGGTTCTTTTCCAACTCTTTCTCTGTAATATATTCATTAATCTTTTTAGTGAACCATATTTGTAGAGGAGTATCGTCCTCATTTTGTACAACGTATAGTATATATGATTTACCAAATTTTGTATTTATGGGTTTCAATCCCTTTACAATATATTTATTTTCAATCTTGAGATTTTGAAATTTGAATATTTGCGAGTTTGAGTTTGTAGCTGTCATTTTCATATGTAAGAAAATTTATTTAAATCAAAATTAATATTTATAGAGATTTCGAAATTTTTTACAAATTCTTTCTTTAAACACTTTCCAACGTATGCCATAAATTGTAAAGTACTTTGTTATAATCGGAAATTCCAAATAGATGTGAAAATCGAATGTTGAATGAAAATTGGCCTGGTGCATCGTTGTTCATTAGAAGTTGTCGACGAATTGCAAATCCTTCATTGTAATCTGGATTTTCTTGCATTGTAAAATGATTGACAACAATGGCTGCGCCAGTTGCAACTGCTGGAGATTGTCTATATTTGGAGGATACTGCGCCGACATTTGTGTCTTTTCTCCAACATTGATTCAATCCCGCACTACTATTGAAATCGTCAGGATAAGACAAATAACCCAACATTGACGTAGTCTGTCCTGGAAAGTGTAATGATTCAATTGATTTAGATCCTAGATCGTACTCAATAATAGAAAAGAAGTATGGAATAGCATTATTAATGAAAGCTATTTGAGCTGTTGCATCATAGGCAGCATTGTTATTATCATTTCTCAGTATTCTTCCCTTAATTTTAATAAAGCTCTTAGATATGTTGTAATACGAATCACTTGCAGGTATATCAATGTCAATAACATTAGAGTTATCATTAAAACTAGCTTTAGTCTGAGGAATTGAAAACTTTCTACACTATTGTCAACAATTATTGACGATGGTTGTGTGAAAATATCGTTTGGCACTTCAGTTTCCATTTTATATATATGTAATAATAATTTTAAACTAAAATCGTTTTAATCCGCTGTCCCTTTTTAGTTGTTCTAATATCTGTTCCGATTCTGGAGTTAGACGACTATTTTTGCCTTTTTCGTTTGCTATCTTTCTAATGAGTGCTTTACTACCCTCTGTCATTCCGAATACCGCAACATCACCTACTGCTCCTAACATTGGCTTTGCAATTAAATCTTTATTCTGATAGACGTACGAACTGAAACCTTTCAGTGAATCGACAAATCCCCGTCCATGTACCAGAGTTTGTTTTGAACTGTATGCTTTGCATTTCTCTTTGACAATCATTTTTACAAAGAACAATATAATTTTTAATTAGATTTTTCTCTAATTAGTAATACAATAGTAAGTCTTTCACCCATCAGATCGATAAGTTTGTTGTCTTGATCGGTCAGCCGCAGTTTTATGCTATCCATTTCTTGTTTTTTAACTATTGGTAAAAATATCAATTCAGGAGTAGGGTTCTCTATTATCTCAAAGCCTGCATTTACTCTTTGCGTGAACGTATGAATCACATTAGATTTCTTTCCATTAAGATAGCTACCAACAGCAATATCGCAATCGACTTGTATCGAATTGACTTTTTCTATATCTATTACATTTGGAGATTGATGAATTCCTTGTGTCAGTTTTTCATTGGTGAAACCGAGAGTAGAATAAAGTGGAGTAGAAATATTGGTGAAGCCGAGGGTGAAGCTGAGAGTAGGCCCTATTGAATTTTCCAATCCGAAATCCATCAAGTACTTTTCGTGTGATATAGTTAAATTTGCTCTGAAAATTAAATGACTTATGTTTATATAATATTTCTCATTAATTGAATCGTAGTCGCCGTTTGCCTGCATTACCCTTTGAATCTCTGCGTTAATATCTCTTAATTCGTAAGCTCCCTTTGAAAGCGTGATGATTTTCCAAGTATTTTCATCATCGGTGGAATATTTAACTTTATTGCTGGCCTCCGTGATGTTTGGTATTGAATTGTACGTCTGCAGGGATATAAATGCTACTTCGTACTTTCTGTCAGGATCCAATCTTATTGGAGGATATAGATATGTAGTGAAATCTGTTAATGTGCTCGACAGTTAATTTCGCCATTTTTATATAACTTTAAAATTGTTTTTATATATATCATCATATTCCCCCTTGGTGATTGCTCTAATGTTTAATAGCTCATCCAAAATACTAACTGCGGTATTATACACTCCAGTGTTTCCAGCTTGTAGAGCTGCAATAGTTTCATCCAGTAGACGAACCAATTGATCTGGGCTTTCATAAATTATAACCTGGTCTGTTTTAGGCCTGCCTCTACCACGCTTTCGTTTACTGGCAGGCATTACAAGTTTTCTCTTCTTTTTCTTCTTTAATCCTTCGCCGACGAGCTCGCTCCCTGCTTTTACCTTTGTCAATATGCTCTTGTACTTTTGCAGTGTCTTCTGTTGAGACTCGCACATCATTTTCTCAGCCGCACTCTTTTTACTGTTATTTCCCAAGAACTACCCTATTCGTCTATTATGTGTTTGAATCTCCTTCAATGTTGCTTCTATTTCATTGTTTTCATATACTTCGCTTGGAAGCTTCAGGTAGAGTAGATCTAGATTCTCTCGATCACTTTCATTGAGATTCTTGTCTAAATTAATAATTAAAAGATCTTTCTTTGGTGTGGATTCTCATTCAGGAACTGGCGAATCATAAAATGGCATTGCCTGTATAGCCTCTCTCTGATTAGTTTTGCATGCATCAATTCATTAGTAAAGGGAACTAAAAGATCACTCAAGTTTTGTCTATCATCGACAATCTTTTGTTCTAGAGTTTTAGCTGTCTCTCTTGTAGTATCAATTAACGGTTTGAATAATTTTGCTTGGCTCTCATATACCCGCTGATTGTCACGTATGTCATTCCGAAACATTTGTTTGGCTTCGTTCTTGGCTTTTCTAAACCGGCTAATATCAAACTCCTTCATTTTATTTGACACATAAAATTGTTTATTATGTATTATTATGTATTATTATGTATTATTATATATTATTACGTATTATTGTGTATCACTAGGTATTATTATGTATTATTATGTATTATTAGGTATTATTATGTATTTTTAGGTATTATTATGTATTTTAGGTATTTTTAGATACTGTTCAGGTATGTAAATTGCAATTTAAAATATAGCGACCACATTCAGGATCTTTCCACAGATTTATTACAATATGTCCATGCTTTCTTGTCCACGCTTTCTTACATATTTTTTTAAACTCTTGAAACGTCATATCACCGCTTACATGTGTACCATAGAAATATTTCAGCGTCTTCTCTTCTTGATGAAACAATATAAAAATATTTGCATTTTGACGTATGCCATGCTTCTTCAGTTGATGGACGCTCTGACATAGGTAGAATACATTTACATTATTATGTCTACCTAGACAAAAATAATCAGTCATGACTTTCTGATCTTCATTCATAACGTCATCAAAAATTTTTTTAAAAATTACAACGTGAATCTTATTTCTATCGAGTTGAGATGGGTGAACAATTTCCTCGTCAGGATTGTGAAAAGTAACAATATCATTATTTGTTTTAAATTTCTTCTTTGATTCATCATTACAAAGTCTAAGATATTCGTATGCGTTTTGATATGGTGTCGTTGTGTGTACCATTATATTGTTGTAATACACGAATTTGCCCATTGTAAAATCCATCATTAACTTAGTTTTACCACATCCACTACTGCCTGCTATTATCATTCTTATATGTGTAGGAAATATGTCGTGATGTTTCTTTTCGTAGCTTGTACCAATAATTTCCTGATACTTTCTTGAATAATCAATACCAGACTCTACCATTTTTATGTATTAGTTATTATTTTAAATTGTTTCTCTCGTATAATTCATTTAATATATCAGTAAATTTAGATCCATTATTAAGTTTATAAAGCACGTAAATGCAGTAATGACCGCAGATGACTTCATTCGGTGCTTGAATTTTGAATGTGTTGTAATAATTTTCTTTTCCTTTACAATAACGCTGAACTTCTAAAGGAGGCACGAAACCAAAGCTGTCAAAATATAAACATTTACCATCTTTTCTGTAGACGCATGTCCAATGTGTTCCATCTTCCGTCTCAATATTAAGAATTAGACATTCGTTATTATTAATTGATCCTTTTAATTCATCATGCATGCATACACCTTTAAAATGTTTAATTTTCAATTCTTAGCATTTTTCTATTATACAAAATTACTTAGCGGTTTAATGATTTTGAACAATTTTTGAAATTGGGGGAAGCCAGCCTCTATGCCTCCCCCTGTCTTTCTAAAAAACTCCTGATCCTGTTCTCTGTAGATATAATCCATTACCCCACTGAGCTCCTTTCAAATTCTTGACACACCCACCGAGTCCAAATTTCTTTAATGCATTTGATAGCGTTTTACCTACAACGGGGATTGGAGCTATTGCGTCACTGATTAAGCCTGCGCCAAGTTGTTGTTTGGTTATGTTTTCCAATTCTTGATTAAGTCTCTTCAATTCATTTGTCTGTCTAGTCGAGTTCACTGTCGAGCTAATTCCACCTGCCAATCCACTTATTGCTCCCACGATTGCAGGAATGGCTGCCAACGGCAGGAATCCTCCATTCTTCGTCTTTTTCATGTACTTTAATAATGCTCTGCTCAGACACAATTCTATTCCAGATGTTGCTTTTTTATTTTAATAATTTGAGTTTGGGTTAGAGGAAGATTCACATTAGGTTGCACATTGCCCGATAAATTATTTTTTGATATTCGTATTTTAACCTCTCTATCACGATCGCACGCGCTCTTTAGTTTTTGGACCTGACCTTTAGTCAACGTTACACCATAGCTTGTATACTTTAGTATTTTTATATAACATTTAAATTTTATTATATAACATGAGTACTATATCGAAAACTGGCGGTAGTAAATCACATTCAAGTACTGGTGATTTGATGAAGCATGTAGACTCAGCTTTCAGGCCTATTGTCAAGCTTGTTGATAAACTCGACAGTATAAAAGTTGACAAAACTGGAGGAGAAATCACTGGAGACATTAATATGAGCAACAATAGAATTTTAAATGTTAAACACCCTCCAGAAACCGATGCGGAGGTCATCACAAGGGGTACTGCGATCGTTATATTAACAAATTTGATGAACATTTGAGAGTAGACATATTAAAAGAAGTAGAACAAAACATAGTAGCCAGTGATTTTGCTCTACAAAACAATATTGATACAAAACTCAGTGTGAATATTTTAACCTCTCTATCACGATCGCACGCGCTCTTTAGTTTTTGGACCTGACCTTTAGTCAACGTTACACCATAGCTTGTATACTTTAGTATTTTTATATAACATTTAAATTTTATTATATAACATGAGTACTATATCGAAAACTGGCGGGAGTAAATCACATTCAAGTACTGGTGATTTGATGAAGCATGTAGACTCAGCTTTCAGGCCTATTGTCAAGCTTGTTGATAAACTCGACAGTATAAAAGTTGACAAAACTGGAGGAGAAATCACTGGAGACATTAATATGAGCAACAATAGAATTTTAAATGTTAAACACCCTCCAGAAACCGATGCGGAGGTCATCACAAGGGGTACTGCGATCGTTATATTAACAAATTTGATGAACATTTGAGAGTAGACATATTAAAAGAAGTAGAACAAAACATAGTAGCCAGTGATTTTGCTCTACAAAACAATATTGATACAAAACTCAGTGTGAATGGTGGTTCAATGAACGAAGATTTAGATATGAAGCATAATTTAATTTTTAATGTTGGTTTCCCAAGTGAAATGTATGATGCGATAAACAAAAAGTATCATCAGATTGCGAGCATGAAAGATAATGCTGATTTGAAGAAATTAACGGCTATTTGTTTTCATGTATTGGCCATTATATCAAAATATTCCATAGAACAAGGCCAACGAATTAAATACGTTAAATATTTCTTAGGAGATATAATCATTTGGAAAATCTTACCTTAGAATATAGTAAATTATATGATAGTGAAGAAATATATTCTGACGTTCTTTCAATTTACGCGACTGATTTTAAATATTTACTTATTTCAGTAATTAAAGAACTACCGAGAAATATGTTTGTTGATTTAAAACTGTATCTAGTTCGTGCTCAATTAATAGCAACACCTGAAGGGGGTACACCTTTATTGAAAATTAGGCTATTTATTTCAAAACTTGTAAGAGATCAAGACCCAGATCGAAAGAATTTAGATTTGAAATTAATATTACAAAAAAATTTAATGTTTGTAGATTTAGGATTTCATTACGTTTCAGATTCTCTGCTAGTGTAGTTTGAGATGTAAGCGTAACCGTTCATTGCGATATTTAAATTCAGTAATAAATGTATTAACAAATTTTATGCGAATTCAGAAATAATCTGATTATAGGCTGCCTCGGTAAGATTTCCGTTGCAACTGACCACAAAGTCAAATCTTTCGTTAAGTCTTTTTAGTTTTTTAATTTCTGCATTTAATTTATTACTTTTATCCTGCAAATTGAACTTGAGACTGATTGATGTCAGTAATGCACTCGTAATTGAAAGTATGGTAATAACCATGCCTGGAACTCCGACAATTGTCAACAAACCTGCTAGCACTGCTGAAACTGTAACAGAAGACAAAGTGCACACGTAGTACAAAATTCTGGTATTTTTTTGCTTTCGTTTTAACTTGTAAACAATGCTCCACCTCTCTTCAAGTTTTCTAGTTAAAAACGCTTTCATTTTACTCGAAAGCGATGTACCATATACTGTGTCTGCCATTTTTATTATGTTTAACAATTTTTAATTCAACGTTTTTCAAGTGCTGCTGCACTTTCAATATATTTACTAGCATGAAAATTTATTTTGGTTTAAATTTATTTTCTTATATATATATATATATATATATATATATATATATATATATATATATAATTAAATACTCAGACACCGAATTGATACAAATCTTGAACAATGCCGGAATCAATCCACCTGCAAAAGCTGGATATACAGAATTGTTATTAACCACGCTTGAAAATGGACTAGTGAATGTGGATCCAGCAATGGAAGAAGAAGAGACTAAAAGAAAAAGAGGAAGACCTAGAAAATATCCACCAAAAGAAGTTGATCCAAACAAGGTGATAGTCCCAAAGCATGATTACTTGAGAACTATAAGAAAGAAACCTAGACCTGTAAGATTGGAGAATACCATCACTGGTGAATTTATCGACTTCAAGTCGATGTATAAAGCCGCTAAAGAAACTAAACATGATCTAAATTTCTTTAAAAGAAACGAAGGAAAGATTGATGATGGATGTTATAAAGTTATAATGGTTTGAATTGTTGATAGAAAGTTTTAATAATATATTTACTATTGAAACAGTCGGCGCTTATAATTGTGCTGACGAATCGAAACTGTCGGTTTTTCACCGCAGCGCATGACTCATAGTCGTATGATAATTACGCCTCAAGCTATTTATAAGCGAATCGAAACTGGGTTTTTTCTAGAGTTTCTATTCGGTCAAATGATTATGAGTCATAGAAAGTTTTCAACGTCGTGAGCTCGCGCAACTGTGTGCGTGGGCGTGCTTGATTTTACGCTTGCGTGTTATATTATTAATAGGCTATGCTATGCTTCAAACAAAAACTAGCCAGACAAGTAATTATCATACTACTTAGTACAGATCCTTGGGGCTCACCACGAAGAAGAGATGGTTCAGGGGAGTGTTAATTATCTATAATAACAGAATGAGTGCGACCAGAAAGATAGGAGATCAGAGAGAAAGCAGAGTCAGAGATATCAAAGCAAGTTTTAAGTTTACTGGGAAGAATGTCTACTGGTAATCAACGGTGTCGGAGGCAGCCGAAAGATCAAGTAGCACAACGGCGGTTACCTTTTGAGAGTTTAAGGCTAGGCAAAGGTCGTTATGAATGCTGAGTAAGGCAGTTTCAGTGGAGTGAAGAATATATTATCTTTAATATTAATATTATCTTTTAATTTTTTATCCTTCATATATATAATAATAATAATATATTATCTTTACTATTAACTTAATATTATCTTTTTTCTTTATGCAGATAGGAAAAAAGATAGAGAAGGAAAAGATGCAAGATGGCTGCATAAACGAGTGTAGATTATCTTTCCAAGATTTTGAAATAAAATTTAAGTTGGAATAGTACGATAGCTAGAAAGATTATCCTTAGGAAGTGACTGCTTTTTAAGCAGAATATACCACAGCAGTTTTTTTACATTGTATAATGAAACACAAAAACTATACGCTCATGACTGCACAGTGGAGCCTCCAATGCATATACCTTAACATAATGAAGAAATAAACAAGGCGATTTTTTTAAAGTAAATAGGTTTCATAAAATGTCTATAAATAAGGCAGAGCAAAACTATTTATTACAAAATAATCTTAACAATGCATACGTTTGCCTTGAAATTGCGTTTTATTTTAGACTACTAATTTTCATACTACAAGTATAATTAAATTCATAGATAAAGCAAACTACTGTAAATAAGCCCACCTGAATATGCTCAATATTTGACATGATATGTTGGTAGGAATCAGTGCAAGCTGGCTCCAATTTTCTCTTCAGCTCCGTATCTAATACCAGCTGGACCATCTTCACTTTTTTAGATAGCTTATCACTGTCATGGAGCATTGTGTCGTCGCTACTTAATTCTTTAACAACAATAAAAACAACACGATTGCAATGCTTCTGTTCTTAAACCAATAATCGAGTACATTAAATAAATTCTGTCTGATGAGTAAACAACAGATGTCCTTCTAATGGCGTAAATTTGTTCAAATGGCGTAAATTTGTATTAAAAAAACGAAGTCCAACAATGGACCGCTAAATGCAGCGGCCCATTGCTAAAACAAAGACTCAATCCTCACTAACAATTCCATGTCTGGCTGATATGTCTTCTCTTGATTGTGATACTGCTACTGAAAATCGAAGCGCCTATATCTGTATATTGTAAATACAGATACAGATGCATACCGACTTCGCCACTGGCTGGAAGTCGGTAAGATACTCGACCGCGGATCAGTTGATGCGGGTTCAAATCCTGGGCTCGCCCGTCACTTCTAGGGCTTAAATTCCTAATAATATTTCTCTTATAATTATTTTGGAATCTTTACCTGCCCTTGATTTTTTGAATGAATCTAGATATCCAACTAATCGATTAATGAATTGCACGACTGTATTAAATTAAATATTAAGTTAATACTAAAAGAAATAAAATGATACACGAATATGCAGTAGAACGAAAATTAAAACGATTTCAAAAAACACGCTCAAGCGAAATTAGTATAACTTAAAATTATACTTTCCTACTGAATTACAGTTCACTTTAAGTATCGCAAAAGCAAGTACTTTAAATAAAGTACAATTAATTTAGAATTTAGACACACAAATTACTGCTATGCTCTCTAGCAAAAATTTCTATACTTTACTTTCCTCTCAACTACTCGCTTACTAGGATTAATTCTAATAAAATCCCTAGGTCAAAATATATCGGTGGAACACTCTTCCCAGTTTGATCATCTACAGATCACTGTCTTCACATCGACTGTTCGAAGGACTACAACTAGTTCTACTAAACGAACTCTTCGAATTACTCTTTAATTCGGCTACTACTGAGATTCTTCAAATCTATTAAATATCTTTTCAACGTCGCACGTTTTAGGTACTTGTTGTCACTCTTCCATCTTGAATCTCCTCTTCCACTTCCTGTCTACGCATGCCCTCATTGGTCACTTGCCCTAGCTTAGCTACCGCCTAGGATCACACTTCCATAAAACACAATACTTTCAAATGGTTACTTTTCTTTACGATAGTATTTTTAAATACTTTACTTGAAGTACAAATACCATACATCATATATAAAATATATCGAATCAAGCTTTCACACTGTCTATCTGTACCAACTCTCTTCATAACTTCCTCATTTATAACCTTTCGAGTCCAGCTAATCCTCTCCATTCTTCTCCATATCCACATTTTCAATGTCTCTAGTTTTCTAAGATGTTCTTTCCTTAAAGTCCATGTTTCACACCCGTATTGTAACGTAGTCCAAACCAAGGTTTTCATCATCTTTATCTTTGTGTCTATCTTTAGACTTCTCGTTAAAAGTTCTTTCCTATTACCGAAGGCCACTTTTGCTCTTGCAATCCTACTGCATATTAAATATTTTCAGTCTCACATTTCCCGTTATCGGTTATAGTATGACGCAAAAATTTGAAACTCCTTACCTGCTCCAATTTCGTACCATTTATTATGATATTAACTTCACCTTTATCATGGGACATTCTCATCACTTTGATCTTTTTGATATTAAACTTCATGCCATATCTCAATGCCGTATCATTCAAAAGCTGGTAAAGCTAAGGTTAACGTCAGTTTCCTCACTCGAAAGCGATGTCAGTGACGGGAGAGCCCAGGATTTGAACCCCGCACATACTGATCCGCGGTCGAATATCTTACCGACTTCGCCACTGGCTCCAGTCAAGCCTATCCATTCAGCCTATCCATTATTTTCAGCAGTCCAGTCTCGCTGCCCGCTACCATTTCTTGGTAATCTAAATGTATCACCAGGATGGTGATAGAGTATTTTCAATAATTACAGATTGGGTACACTATGAGAGGTACGACGAAAGTAGGTCATGAGCCTTGGCAGAGATTCAGAAGCAAGAATAAAGTCTAGAAAGGAGTATATTTCGGTTTATGGTGTAAAAAGCAGGAAAGAGCTCGAGAACTACTGGAGCAGATACGTGCTGTGTGTCCATGGCTGGACAGAGATCATTGTGGATTTTGGTTAGTGCAGTTACAGTTGAGTAGAAATTACGATAACCAGATTGAAAAGGTGAGAGTGATGAGAAAGAATCTAAATGAAGATAAAGACGTGAGTATATAATACTTTCGAGGACTTTGGAAATGAATTTAAGATTAGAAATAGGCCGATAGTTGGAAAGTTCATTTTTAGGTACGCAAGCCTTCTTCAAAAGAGGAATGACAGTGACAATGGCTTTTTTAACATGAGTTAACATGAGTGACTTTTGTAACATTTTGAAGTATTTTCAAAATTTTCAAAATTTTTATAATTTTAAATTTAGTTAACTTAAATTTTGTTCACCCCAATCTCAACACCTAAAACGAACGAAAATTATTATTTATATCTAGGAACTAGGTATTGTTCTTGATTGTTTAGCAGGCACCGTTTGTATAGTTTATTTCTAATATAATTTAATAAAATAATATTATTTAAATTAATGCTACATAATTATACTTTATAGCTAATTAATTATTACCTAATATAGATCAATTTTAAAGGAACGTCTCGCATCTATGTTAGTCTGATATTAAGGTACGATCTGTTGGTCAAACTATTAGGCCTAATAATGGAATAATTAGTTTTTCTTTAGATAAAAGCAATGATTTCAAAGTAAATAAATGAAATCTCTTATTAAATAAATTATGAAAGTAAGCCTTAAATTAAAATTTTTGTTAACTTTTAACAATATTTAAACAATATTTAAACTTTTTTTAATATTTTATTTTATAATTTCAATATTTTAATCAACTATGTGCATATTATGATGCCATTTGTGCAGATCTTTTTTTTAACAAGTAAAACTTATATAGCAGTGTCACGGCCGAACTCGGTCTTCGAGACTACTTTACAGGAAGAGTTTAATAATAAAATAACAATTACATATAAATTAATATCTAAAGTAGTAAAAATTTCTATATAAGAGCGGAACTTTACGCTATCCAGCAAAACTCGTTCCAGTCTTCATATACAAAATACTTATGATAAACATACATACGTGTATAATTATATTTTCATGTAGAAAAACTACGCGACCACAATAATGTTTTCACACCACGACGGAAAGTTAAATAATTGCCCTCATGTTTCAGGCTATTAGGTGTAGTGATGTGCTTTACGACTCATCTGTGAGAGCAGCATATAAACGACTCGCAGAGCTCAAAGACCGGACTCTTTTAAGCTGCTCACTGCTCTCAAATGGTCCAGGCACTTGCTACAGTAACTGCACTGAGAAGTGTCTAATGTTCACTGCTCTCAAATGGCCCAGGCACTTACTACTGTAACTGCTCTCAACTGGTTCAGGCACTTACTACAGTAACCGCACTGTGTCTGTGTGGCCTACGGGACTTCAAATAGTTTAGGTCCTCATTGTCAGTCAGTGTTGCCAGTTGGGAGAATTTCACGCACAATTGGGCTATTTATGAGTTAGTTTCGTTAAGTCGTTGGGCTAAAACATTTAACACATATGGTAACCCTGCATGATACGACTGTTGTAAGCTAACTGTAGAATGAATGTACCGTAGACAAATTACATACGATGAAACGATAGTCTGGAAAAAAATTATACTAATATTAATAATGTGACCGTGTAACTACTCCAAAGTTAATAACTTTTAATTTGTAAAACTCCATTAATTAAATGTGTACAACAAATTGCATACGCAGGTTTATATCGACATCGCTTTCCGAATGTACTATCATCGACGGTCCTAGTTCACAGTCAGGGGCGGATCCAGGAATTTTTTAAGGGGGGCGAAATTTTCGTTAGAGTGTACACATTCTTTGCCTCCAGAAAAAATGCTGTGAAGGGGGGCTTAAAACTTTTTCACTACGGCGCTCCTCGGCTTATAGATTAAGTCCATCTCCGTATCTTACCCCCCCCCCCATACCCGTATTAAAGTTAGGGGAAAACCTGAAATCCTACATTTGCTTTTGAAAAGGCGGGTTAATTTTTTCACCTTCGAAGAAACTAAGCGGATCTGGACGATTTGCAAACGTGACCTAATTTTGGCATTGGGAGGGGAGGGGCTTAAGACCCTTCCAGTTCAAAATGTTTGCACCACTGCTCTGGGACAGAGTTCAAATTTTTACTCACACCCTTTTTTCCTCTTATACTGTGGTTAATGTTAAATTGAGAGCTAGTGAAACAGTCAACATTTTTCGGGCCCCCATCCATTATACAGGGCTCCTAGTATACCAAATATGGACCCCTAATGGGGCCCATATTTTACAAAATTCGAGCTAGGGGAACTGAGTTCCCTCTTGTACCCCGCCCCCCACCCCTCCTAACCACTGCCCTTACAAACATATTTACACATAGAAATTGCCATGGAAACAATGAAAATCTAGTTTACAATTTTTTAACGACGGGCCTAAGGGGGGCCCGGGCTCCCTGGATCCGCCACTGTTCACAGTTGAACTCTCCCCATCGGAAACGGCTTCATATGAAGCGGCTTTATAAACTACAGTCTAAGTGCATCAACTAATAATACATGTACATGCAGCTAATAATTATTCGAGGCGGTAGCAGTCACCTATAGCTAATAAAATAAAATATACCACAGCCTGATAGGCTTAGAGTGAGAACCTGCCAGTCCTAGATCGTTCGAAATGTTTTTTGCATTATTTTACTGCTATCCATGTAAAAATGTGTAATCAGCAATTCCTCTGACTGTAGTAGCTGTACATATATGTAAACGTTTCAAAGTTGCTTTTAGTACTCTCGAGTTACTGAGAATCTTTCTGACTTCAATTGCAGTAATTTCACATTAGTTTCTTTATCTGGTTAAACTCCGGTAATTTTCAATTTAAAATAATTTCATTGCGCCTTTGTATATTTTTTACGTGCAATATGCAAAATTTTTATAAATAAGAGTAAACATACGCATAAATTTTAGCAAGTTTGTGCTAAACGCCAATCTCCGCACTTATTAATTTAAGAATACACCCCTGCTAATACATGTATTCGAAGCGACAGCTGTTAACAACCTAGGCGAGGCAACAGCAGTCAGCAACAGCAGTCAGAACCCGCCGTCCTAGATCGTTTGAAATGCAGGCCTGTATAGGCCTGCTACATGGATGGCCTTGCACTATAGTGAATCAATATTATAACACTGTCTGCAGCTGATCAGTAAGAGCAGTTAAGTATACTGAGAGCAGTTTTATACACTGAGAGCAGCTCTTAGAGAACACTGAGCTGTGAGCGAGAGCAGTACAAACTTCAAAGAATAGCACTTAGTGAGTCGAAAGAACAGTGAGCGGTCAACTATAATTAGGTGTCAAGCCATTCCAAACGCAAGGCGCGGCGGAAGGCCAGGCTCGATCACCTAGTGAGGCATTTGTTCTCGGCCGATTGAGTAGGCGATATTAACAATCTCTTCAAAATAGTATTTTAGAAAAGTATTTTCAAAATACTACATTATTTTCTACTTTCAAAATACTTTTGAAAAGTATTTTAATATTTTTAAAATACTTTTTGAAAGTATTTTGCCCATCACTGGGCAGTTTATTTTTTGAGTAATGCATCGAAGCAGGATTTGATTAGTTTAGTTAGAATGTGTTTATTAATTTAGTTCTTCTATGTCTTAGATGACTTCCTGAGGCAGTGATGCAGTAAACCAAAAGACATAGAAGAAGGATTAAAAGTAGGAGGAAACTTGTTAAAAGACAAATGTAACGAACGAGGTTTCATTTAGTCTTATGCATGCGGCTGGTGAGGCCTCCCGGGTTACAGCAAGGGTAACGTATTTCTTTCACCCTCAATTGGGTCCTGGGAACCCCGGACGTCGGATTTAGCGGCCCAGCCCAAATCGGGAGTGGGGACTCACTCCACGTCGTCAGGTTGCTTTAGGATACTATGGTGGAGGAAGTAATTCACTGTTATCATAGTTATCATAGTTTTTGTTTTCAGCAGACGTCACATTATACGCGCACGTTGATCACGATTTCACATGATATGAAAGGCAAAAATGGCCACCATGAAAACGAAAAATAATCATCATAAATTAGCTATACAACAAGTCATTAACTCATTATACGAGACAATGATTAACTAATGGCAATTATGATAATGAATGAGCAACGATAATTATCATAAAGAATCAGGTCAATTCAGCCACGGCTTACTAGACAAGATCTGAGCTGCACACACGTACCGAGGAATCTAATGCAATGATAAATAAAACTAAAACTATTAATTAAGCTCTAAGTAAATAAAAATGTACAGACGTTTAATAACATAAAATTCATACAGATAACAAAATAAAAAGTGAACACACAAGACCTGTAATGATTCCTATCAACTCAATGAGGTCCCTGAGTTGTATACTGTCTGCATTCATGTATATCCCTCTCTCATCCTCACTCATCTCTGAGCGTAATGCGATCTTGGACACGAGGCGAGGCATTGTTGTTACACTAGACGGCAACACATTTATTTCTCTTCTCTCATATCTCTTATGATCCTCGGGAGAAGGCGACTTTGAGATGAGACTATAGCTCAAAGGATGCTTCATAGAACCATTGTTATCCCAGTCTTCATCATTACAGTGTGATTCTCTCGACCTACGGTTAACATCATCATCAGGCACCCGACTCGATGCTAAAGTTCCTTCACCAGAGCATGACATCGCATTAGACTCATCCAGCCAAGCTTCATGCACTCCTCTCATTTCTTTTGTATCAATATCTCCTCTTCTCCTCCGATCAACCCCCTCCTGGCTTACTTCATATGAAGCGTGCACCAGACGTGATCCACCATGTTGCCTGTGAGCTGGTAGCTCACAATACCTGGACCTTATATCCTGTTCAAAATCTTTATCATTAGCCAGTAAGTTTATATTTCTTCTAAAGCTTTCAAGTATATTGAATGGTACGTAATTCTGATCATCTGACTCTAGTGTATCATGAGCCTTACTCAAGCTACTAACACTCATCTCACTGTTGCTATCAAGGCACCCCTCTACTGCACCATGCTCATCACCATCACCATCCAACGAATTATATCTTGCCATATCTGCACAACAACAAATTTTCGTTATTAACTTTTAATTCAAATGATAAATTCATATGTACCTGTCAGACAAGGTACTGAATATTGCTCAATTTAGAGTAAATAGTGAAAAATTTGCAATAGACATCTATTGCAAATTTTTCACTACTAATTCTACTATGAAAGTTATACTTTATAGATTCAGTTGTTTATAATATTTTTGAAGAGCAATATAGGCAATTTTGATTAATAACTTAATCACTAGTGATCAATATAGTTTCATGAACAAATGTTCAATTTGCACGTATTCGCTAGGATCGCTTAAACCTTGGCTTTTCATACTACGAGATAGTTAAAACTACTAAGAATCAATAGTCCCGAAGCTTTTATTAAGTTAAATTTGTTGTTCAAAACTTTTTTGCCATCGTGTGTGTGTGTGTGTGCGCTTTTTTTATGTAAGTAATTTGTTTTCTGATTCAATTACATCAGTATTCGTGGCAGTTGATACTAACCATTACACAAAATATAAAATATATAGTGGACCTAGAAAACTTTAAAAGGTTTCGGTTTAAACTGATGCGTAGCAGGCTAGCACTCTACAGTATCCATTAAGAAGTGCTGCAAAACGGATAATAAAATAAAATACTGGCAATTCTACTTATCAAAATACTGTGAATAATAATAGTCAAATTCTTCTGCATAAGTCCAAGATCTGGTAGTTAATGTTGATTTAAAGTTAAAAGTTTCTGTGTAAGTTTCAAAAGATTGCTGCTACTGTTAGGCAACGAGTAGCACTGCTATTTTTATCTTTTTAATTAGTGAACCTAAATTCTGTTTGAACCCGAATTTTTGTTTGATTCTTCAATATAAAGCATATATTCTATTACTTCTGGAATATTGCTCACCAGATTGATTTCCACATACAGTTCAAGATGGATTATTATATTTCTAGAGTCAATATATTATTACCTCCTCATTACATTTTGTAAAGTTGTAATATTTCGACAATGAAAAACGAAAGCTAGACATGTGCGAGGAAGCCCCTACAAAATGATTGCTTTCATCTCAGGTATGAGATTACTATTATATAACGTTCATAATTTTAAAACTCATAGCGCATCCGATTCAAATCCGAAACTAAAATTACTGCAAATTATATATATAAATATATATATATATATATAACATGTGCGCAGTCTCTCGCCCATAACTTTGGTGTTAGTAAACCGATTTTTTAACTTCTTGCCTAGGTATAATCAGGAAAACATTTGCTATAAAATAACATTAAGTGACTCTGTTAATTATTATTTTTTCGTTGAAGCAGTGCTTGAAAATATGCGCGACTGAAAATATTCAGTTTAAGTAAATCAATCACTACAGAATGTTTACAAATCCGGTGGAACTAACAATGAAACACACGAAACAAACAGTTGTAATACAACTACTGTCAACTATCAAAGCATATGCTCACAATGTCCTCCTTTGGCGAGAATACAAGCACGGAGACGCTTGCACCACTCATCTTCTGCATTGTCAGTGACAGATTGCTGCATGTCTTGCCAAACGTCCACAAGGCGTTGCTTCAACTCGTCCACATTATTTATTTTCTTCTTTTCGGCGTAATTTCTCTAATAAGCAATCTAGCCCTCCCAGCATCCATTTTTTGTTGGAAATTTGGCAATCAACCAATGTGCACCATCACCCTTTAAGAGGTACAAGTTTTTTTATGAGCGCATTATCTTCATTAGTAAACACCATTTTAAAATTTCAACAAAAACCGACTATGTTTGTAAAATGGTCTCTTATTGTCTAAAATAAACCAGAAGTGTCACAAAAACTAGACTTAAGATTAATACTTTTCTTCTTTACAGTTCTGAAAATATTTTCAAAATCGGTTCATAATTGTCAAAGTTGTGGACGAAATACTGCGCACATGTCTTTTATGACTCACAGTGTATACATATATATACAGGGTGAGTAAAAAAAGTGATAACAACTGCAAAAAGTTTGAATATCTCAGGCTATTAACATTTTCATATCAAACTTTTACCAAATACTACAGGGCTAATTTCTGATGGGGTGGCCAATTTTCATCAATTTTGGTACATAGATTTGCCAATTATGAAAGCTTCAGCAGAGCAACCCCCATTTTTTAACGTACTGTAAATAAAAATTTCATTTTATTTTATTTCTATTTTAGCTCTGAAAAGGGTCGTTGAGTGGTTCAGAAAGAACCAGTTGTATCTGCTAGCATTACTGCCTATTCTTTATGCTTTCCTCCAGTTGCTTTTCAGGACTGCAGCAGCTTTCGGAACGTTAGGACAGCCTTGTTGATTTCAGTTTGTGGCAGTCTCTCCCAAACTGATGGTGGATAGCACTTTTTATATACAGTTCTGCCTTGTTTTTAGGCTTCGACTGGCGCTTCTGATAGAGATGCAGCATGGTTCTCCAGTCATGATAATCCAGAGGATTTTGATCAGGAGAGCGTGGAGGTCATTCACTCTTCATGATGAATTGCGGATTTGTATCGTTGATCCATTCCTGTGCATGGCGAGATGCATGAGTCGGAGCATCATCCTACGCCATTTTTAGGCAAAAATGGGGGGTTGCTCTGCTGAAACGTGCATAACTGGCCAATCTATGTACCAAAATGGATGAAAATTGGCCACCTCATCAGAAATTAGTCCTTTAGTAATTGGTAAAAGTTGGATTTGAAAATATTAACAGTAGCCTGCGATATTCAAACCTTTTGCAGGTGTAATCTTTTTTTTTTACTCACCCTGTATATATATATACTGTATATATATATATATATATATATATATATACAGGGTGATCCAGAATAAATGAAACTACTTTGGAGGCTAATAACTGTGACAATTTTTATCCAAACGTCCTATTTTATACATTAAATTAAAGACAATTCTCTTTTCTATTAACTTGCTAAATATCAAAGAGATACTATTACAAATGTTTGAGAAATTATCATTAGTCAGTCGCGATGTAATTTTCATGTTTTTCATGTCATATGATCACCTGTATGAATGTAAATCTGCCAGAGTTTATTGAACCGTAGAACTGGCCACCTAACAGTCCTCCCCCTGATTTGAACCCGATTTACTATTCGATTGTTTACTATTGTCTTCAGCAATTAGTTTATCGTGACCGACGTTGAACATTTGAAACAAGTCAATGTTCTCCGCTGGACCCAGAGATCAGTCAGACATTCGTGGACTCGGCAAATTGGTCAGTGGTCTCAGCGGGTGAATGCAGTTCTTCGGGCACATGGTGGACACATTGAACATTAGTTAACTAATTCTCAATTCATTATTTTATTTTCATTATACATGGATAGAAACTGCAATGTGCTTTCTGAAATAATTGAGGCATAATGCACACAATGTTACATTCTTTATTTTCATATATTCAGTTTTCACCCAATTTCATTGAAAATTACATCGGATATTTAGCAAGTTAATAGAAAAGAGAATTGCCTTTAATTTAATGTATAAAGTAGGACGTTTGGATAAAAAATGTCTAAGTTATTAGCCTTCAACGAAGTTTCATTTATTCTAGACCACCCTGTATTAGAAACGGTTATACGAAAATGGAAAACGAAAGTGGAAATGTCATGGCTAAAATTTGATCCAGTATTTCAGAGATAAAGTGCAGTTTATTAACATAAAAATGTCAAATAAGGACGATGTGGTAAACACGTGTACTTCCACAGAGAAATTATCACAATATCACACGTTTACTATCAACTGAAGCAGTATTAAACTTCATAATTTACGTTAGGGTTTCAAATTTGAAACTAAGAGTCTATTTGAGTCCAACTAATCCTTTCAATTCTTTTCCATATCCACATTTCCAATGCCTCTAGTTTACTGATATTTTCTCTCCTCGATGTCCATGTTTTGCGGATCAGTATGTGCGGGATTCAAATCCTGGGCTCACCCGTCACAGACTTCACCTTCGAGTGAGGAAACTGACGCTAACATTAGCTTAACCAGCTTTACATCCATAAAATTGCCTGGTTTTCACTATTTTTATCTTAGTGTCTTTCGTTAGACTTTTTGTTAAAAGTTCTTTCCTATTATCGAAGACTTCGTTTTGCTTGTGCAATCCAACAATATATTTAAGTCTCACGTTTCCCATCATCTGTTACAGTATGACCTAAATATTTGAACTCCTTATACCTTTTCCAATTTCATAACATTTATTATAATATTGACTTCACCTCTATTCTGGGATACTCTCATCACTTTTGTCTCTGTAATGTTAATCTTAATTCCATATTTCAATGTCGTATCATTCAGAGAATCGCAGTATCTTCTGTAGACCAGTCTCGCTTCCCACTACCATTACTTTGTAACGCTAATATTACTTTGTATCGCTAACCGTTATTAATTTTAAAATTTGTGTCGGAACCAGCCTTATCTGAATATATGCTGTTAGATACTGTAAGACATGTAAATGCAAAAAGTAATATATATGTGTATTGTTCTTAATATCTTTATATAATGTCAAACATTCTCCATAATATCTTAATGAAGACTTTAAAAAATAGCTGAAAATAATTGTGTTCTTTGCTCCTGAAGCTGGCAAAGGAGAAAGGAACTTCCAAGGAATCGATTCGATTTGGACGAAGCCAGCGTTTGGCCACAGTCTGGGTTCGGTTCGGGTTCGGTCAGAGTCTGGGTTCAGGTTCAGTTCGGTCAAAATTAAAGATTTTAGGGTTCGGTTTGATTCCCATCTCTAATATGTATATATATATATATATATATATATATATTTTTATATATATATATATATATATATATATATATATATATATATATATATATATATATGTATATATATATATATTTATATGCCTCCACTCTTAAAGACTCTGTCTTCCACTTTCCTCTTCATTTCCACATATGCGTGGGTCTTTAAATCATACAACATACCTAATCTCGGCCTGCCCCGGCCTCCTTTTCCTTCCATTCTACCTTCTATGACCACTATTAATAGACCTTCCCCCTTAGATTATGTCTTATCCAACTCTTCTTCCTATTTCTTAATATATTTATCAACAGTCTATCTGTCTATTTCCAGAACTTCTTCATTTGTAACCTTCGAGTCCAGCTAATCCTCTCTATTCTTCTCCAAATCCACATTTCAAATGTCTCCCGTTTCCTAATATCTTCCTTCCTTAAGGTTCATGTTTCACATCCATACAATTCCGTAGTCCAAACCCAATTTTTCACTTTCTTTATCTTTGTGTCTTTCTACAGACTTTTTGATAAAAGTTCTTTCCTATCACCTAAGGCCGCTATTGCTTGTGCAATCCTACTTCATATTTCCGTCTCACATTTCCCGTCTTCAGTTATAGTATGACCTAAACATTTGAAATTCCAATGAATCCCAGTTTTCCAATGGGTGGGATACGAATAGACGGTCTCAAATCCTCTTTGTCCTACATCATATCATCCATCAGTCAATCACCTATTTGAGACTTTTGCATTAATTTACATTTTTGTGGCAATTTCTGGAGCCTATGCGCTCACCAACTGAAAGCACTTTCTGACCTTGGTATGGATCTTAGTGCTTTAGTTGCCTTCTACGACACGTGCAGTCACCAAGTTGGTCAATTCTTCAAACAACTTGGACACAACACGGTGAATACACACACACACACACATATATATATATACATATATATAGCTGGTAAAGCTAAGGTTAATGTCAGTTTCCTCACTCGAAAGCGATGTCAGTGACGGGTGAGCCCAGGATTTGAACCCGCACCATCAGATTCGCAGTCGAGTATCTTACCGACTTCGCCACTGGCTCCAGCCACTGGCGAAAATATTATTACTATATTAATATGGAAAATATTATTACTATATTAATATATATATATATATATATATATATATATATATATATATATATATATATATATATATATATATATACAGTATATATACACAGTTAATATTTCAACAATTAATAGATTAATACAGTTAAACAATATCAGCCATTTGGTATTCAAGTTAACATTCACTTTTAACGTTTGTTAACTCTCGTTTGTTATGCATTAACTAATTAAACCTTATCAATATATAACTTTAATGCATATGCCAATCATTCAACTTATTTTAATATAAATACAATAATATAAATACAATGCTATCAACACGAATCTGCATAACACTTTTTAAATCACAAAAATTCACAGCTAGAAGCTAAACCTATTACTTGACTTAGTCAAGAAGTAAGCACTAATAATTAAATCACCCACCTCTTAACTACTGACTGAAAGTCCAACTAGACTAGAAAAGTATCATAACTTTTCCATTGCAATATATAGATTAATATGTAACATGAAGGTGCTTGATCTATTGCATAAAGACCAGAAAATAGATAAATCAAGTTAAACCTTTCATACAATCAGTGATTTTAGAATGTATAACTTTTTTTGCCGAGGTCCTAGAAACGGGGAACTTTTCATACGAGTAGTCCTTAACATCTTCTACAACTACACAAAAATTCAGCTTTACACATTAAGTGTCCCGGTATCACTAATTTGTGATTTTATCTACACGTCAACTATATTTACTCTTCTTCTTCTTTTCTCTGCGTGACGTCACTTTGTGGACACCAGAGCAGCCTCTTTTACCCTCTGACTCCACTGATACCAGTCCTGGGCAAGATCATAGATATCACTCTGTGCTAGGTTATATTGAGTGTCTATTTGTTTTATATCTTTATTATATTGTTTAATTAAAGTATATTTATTTCTCATACCTAGTTTCGTTTTATTATTTGTTATTCTATAATTTAGAGCTCTTCTTACTGGAGTATTTTCATCCAATCTTAGCAGATGTCCTATCCGACTGAGTCTTTTGAATTTTATTAATTCGCTCCATGATTTTTCTTGTGTTCTGTCATATAGATCCGTATTGCTAATTATGTGTGGATATTTTATATTTAGTATGATTCTCAATAGCTTTCTTTGAAATATATTTATATTACTTTCCAAGCTTTTTGTTATTATCCATAGTTCACTATTGTATATAAAGATAGGTTTGGTATATATATTAAATATTTTAATTCTCATTTTCAAGCTTAATTTTTTAATTCTTAGTTTAGATTTATATTTGTTAAATGCCATCATTGTTAATTTTTTTCCTTCGATTTAAATCTTTTTCTGATTCTAGCATACTACCTAAGTATTTAGTATTTTGCCATTGCATATCTTCTATTGTGTTAGGTACAATTATTTTCTCTGTTTTATCTTTAATTATCTGTAAATCTCTCCTTTTTAATTTATTTTCTACATATTCTATTAGTTCATCAGATTTGTTATTTACAAATATAATCCATCCTATATCATCAGCAAACTGCTGATCTATTGTTTCTATATTTATTTTCTCATTTTTATGTTTATTCCAATATGTACGATCTTCTATTTCTACTGGTATATTATTATTATCTTCTTTTGCATTTAAAGCTATGGCTAGATATAAAGTAAATAATATAGGACTTAAGCAGTTTCCTTTAGGAACTCCTGTCTTGGTATTAATTTTTTTCCTTCAAAATTGTCATTTATAACTTTTATTTTCACATTTTCTATTAAAAATTGTATTATATAAAGTTCATCTTTCTCTACGATCTCTTTTAAATCTTCAATTAGTATCTTTCTGTTTACACAATCAAACGCTTTACTCATATCTAATAAAAGTATTTCATTATTTACATTTTGATTTATTATTGCCTTTTCTATTATTAGTTTTAATAAACATACATTTTCTGCGGTGCTTCTCCCTCTTCTATATGCGGCCTGACTTAATGGAATTTGATTATCTATTTTATTACATATTCTGTTGAACATTATTATACATAATATTTTCCTTAGGGTATTTAATAGAATTATTGGTTGGTCTTAGATTTTCTACTTTCCCTTTTGGTTTGCCTGGCTTCTGCAAAGGAATCAATATTCCCTTCGCTATTTCTTCTAAACTTTCTTTTCCTTCTGCAAGGTTGTTGAATATCTCTGTTATTAATTTAAATATTACATTTGGACAATTTTTTAATTCTTCAGCAAATACTTCATCAAGTCCTGCACTTATATTGTTTTACTACTACTACTAAGACTGCGCTACGTCCTACTTGGACCCTGCAGTAGGTTTCAAGGTTAATTGACTCCACCTTGCTCTATCCTCAGCCAGATCACAGGTGCTCTCATCTAATATGTTCAAATTCTGATATCTTAACGCTAGATCTTTATTTACTAATTTCATCCATGTTTGTTTATTTTGACAACCTCTTTGTTTTGTCTGAGATTTTCTATTCTCATTTAAAGCAAGTTTTACAGGTGCATCGTTTGGTAACCTAAGTAAATGTCCTATCCACTTTAGTCTTCGTGTTCAGATTGCAAGACTCCATTTCTTTCATTTGTTCAGATGTATAAGTTATCGTTGCTTATAATGTGAGGGTAATATATTTTAAGTATTTTTCTTAATAGACTTCTATGAAATATATCGATTTCATGTTCTTGTTTTGAATTAATGTCCATAGCTCACTATTATAGAAGTATACTGGCGTAATATAAGCATTGAATATATATATTCTTGTTTTCATTGCTATTTTGCTATTTGTTAGTTTCATCTTGTATTTATTAAAAATAGCCATACACAATTGCTTTCTATGGATCATGTCTCTTTCAGTATCCAGGTAAGAACCTAAATATTTGCATTTCTTCCATTCCTGATCATTTTTATTTCTAATGGTATATTTTTCTGTTTTATCTGTGTTTAGTTTTAAATCTCTCTTATTCAGTTTATCATTGACTTCCTTTTGAATTTTGTCTGTTATATTTTTGCATGTGCTTACATATGCAATATCATCTGCAAACTGCTGATCAATATTTATACCCATTTCTCTTTTTATGCTATAGTTACGTTCAAATAACTATGATTAGGAATTAATTCTTCATATGGTATATTTTCTTTGGAGTATGAGTGTTCTTCAATTTGATTTGCTATTTGAATTTGGTTCTCATGTTTGTTAAGCTATTTGCAAGGTAAAATGTGAAAAGTACCGGGCTTAAGCAATCTCCTAGTGGTATTCCAATATTTGTTTCAAACTTCATTTCCAGTTACATCTCCATTTTTTACTTTTAATATTACATCATCAATAATAAGTTTTACTATATGCAATTTGTCCTGATCAATTATTTTACTTAAATCCTCTAATAATTTATTTCTATTGACAGTATCAAATGCCTTACTCATGTCTAGAAGCATGATTTCTATTTCTGAGTTTTTGTTTGTTATTGCTTTTTCGATAAGAAGTTTTAATGTTAGGACGTGTTCAGTGGTACTCCTTCCTGATCTGTAGGCGGCTTGAGTGACTGGTATTATTTTGTCTATTTTATTGTATATTCTATTTAACATTATAATTGACAGTATTTTTCTGATACGATTTAATAGGATTATTGGTCTAAAGTTGCTACATGCGCCTTTTGCTTTCCCTGGTTTTTGTAAAGGTATTAGTATTCGTAGTTTAATTTCTTCTGGATATTTTCCAGTTTCATCCATTCTATTGAATATTTTTGCAATTTCACTGTAAATTTTTCAGGACAGTTGTTAAGTTTTTCTGCTGTGATTTCATCAGATCCTGGACTTCTATTTGCTTTTAATTTCCTAACAGTATTTTTTATTTCATCTGTAGAGAAAGGTGTCTTCATTTTTTCAGGTTTAATTTCAGTTAATATTTCTGTATTTTGGTTGTAAAATATATCTTTGAAGTGTTCAGTTATTTTTGTATTTATTACATTTTCATTTTGTATTATGTTATTGTTTTCTCTTAAAAATAGTTTTTCTTTTGGTTTTTGTCTATTTATCTTTCGCAAGACTTTGAACATTTTAATAGAGTCGTTTTTTGTGTTTGCGAGTTCTTCTATTTCTCTTTCTTCTTTTTGACTATTTTCAATTATTATTTCTTTATGTAGACATTTCATTTCGGCATTTCTTTCTTTCTTCATTTTATTTTTCAAGTTCTCATTTGTTGTGGATTCTATTATATTTCTTATGTCTTTTTGCTTTGCAGAAAGTTTACTAATTAAAGGGTTTACTGTATATTTTTTATCTGCATGTTGGTCTTCTGATTTGAGATATTTTATACTACTATTTTTTATTATTTCTGAGAGATTTTTCCAGCTTATTTCTTCATTTTCTTCTACAAATTTATCATAATCATGTTGTATGTTAACTTGGAATTTTTCTTTGCTATCGTTGTTACTTAGTTTTTCTAGATTCAGTTTACAAACATTTTTTCTTATATTTGGTATTATTCTTATATATATTTTTTCAAATTTTATTTGACATATTACTAGTTTATGATCTGTATCAGTCAAATGACCACTATAAGATCTGCCATTTTCTATCATGTGCTTGTTTTTTATTTGTGTTATGATATAATCAATTTGATTTGTTTTAGATCTAGTGTTTGTTGATTTTGATTGACTAGTCCATGTAGCTCTGTGGGCTATTTTGTGTTGAAGTAGAGTGATTGATAGTCCTAGATTATATTTGCTACAGAATTCTAGTAGTTTTTCTCCATTGCTATTTATTATCCCCTTACCAAATTTTCCCATATTTTCTGGGTCTGTTGTAAATCCAGAGCCCGTTTTTGCATTGAAGTCTCCTCCTATTATAATGTTTGTTCTATTACTAAATTTATTCATTATACTTTCACGTTTTTCATAAAATTTATCTCTAATTTCAGGTTGTTTTTCACTTACAGGTAAAGTGGGAGCATAGGCACTTATGGTGACGTATTTTTCATTGTTTAGTTCACAGCTAAAATAACAAATTCTATCGTCTACTATTGTGAAGTTTCCATGTAAATCTTTTTTGTTATTATTCCTACGCCACTAGTTGATTTTGTTCCTGAGTTGAATATGTTAAATTGATCATTTTGTATCGTGCTTATATATGTTATATGTTCTGTTTTAGCGTGTGTTTCTTGTATTGTCATAATATCTAATCTGTACTGTTTAAAATCATTTGCTATCATCTTACATTTTAGCTCATAGTTGAAACCTCTAACATTTAGACTGCCTATTCAAAGCATATTTGTTATTTATATTTGTTTTCTACTATTTAAGTCTAAGAAAAAGCATCTAGATCTGACCAAGTACATGAATATTTATGAATATTTATAATATTTATCGGGAGGGGGGGGGGGAATTTAGCGCACTCAGTTAAGCTGCGCGTCAGTTGAACGAAGTAAAGCCACGCTGTACGCGGTTAGTAAATTGTGGGCGACCACTTTGGAAGACCGCGTGTAGACAGCTTTGAAAGTAAACAATGCCCAGGGTGTTGGAGGTTATTCTTAAATCCGCGCCGGCTGCTATTGGAGCGCCAACAAAAGGCAACGATTACTAATAACCATGGAAAGGAATGGAGGAAATAACGAAAACTACAAAAACAGAAACTTAAGACAGGAAAACATTGTAAACACATGCGTTATATCATGTGTGTAACTATACGGATTAAAAAATTTAAAAAAAATTAAAATAAAACTCGGTTTCGTCCCTCAACCCCAGAAAACCCCTTTAGCGATCCTTGTTTCAGACAGTAGTCTGAACAAGTGGACTTCCGCCACGACAGTCCGCCATTTATTGTTTTACTCTTAGAGTAAATATAGGGTAAATATAATAGAGTAAATATATAGTTTTATTATACCTTTATGGTTTTACTCTAAGATTCAACAATAACACTTAAGCTCCTCCCATTGATTGTCTTATTCCAAAATCTTGTTTTATGTTACATCTTAACCAATATTATTGCTCTAAGCTCTTGTACCTGGGCCTAATAATGCTTCCAGAAATAAGTGTAGAACGGTTGATATCAACAAGACTGCCGTTAGCGCGCAATTCGACGCTAAGTAACTTCTCCGATCTTTTCCTACATTGGTTTGTCTTTCATGTTCATGTGCATTACTAATCTTAACTTTATTGGATTTCTTAGCGACCTGCGCCTAAACCTTATTTTATTTAATTCTATGTACTTTGGACTGATTATCTCATAGAATAAAGAAAAACCGTAGAAGTGTCCAATGCAATCTCAACCATTGTAAGCATTGAGTTCAAAAATTGCAGAGATACCACCAACTAATTTTGATAGCCAGAGGTAAACAATAGCAGCTGATCGTTATTAAATGGCATAAAATAATGAAGTTTTTGAACATTTTTAAAGCTTTTGAACGATAATGAATCACTTTAGGAGCACGTTTATAGTCACATCTATCCAGTATATTGTCATGACAAAAAAATTATTTGAACCGAATTTCTATTAATTGGATGCATAGTTTTATAATACAATTTAAAATGCAAACAAAGTTTATTTAAAATTTGTTAAAGAATATTCCCCGTTCTTTAGTTTCCGGATTTTTGGAATTTGTATACCCACATGCGCAACAATACATCATCTTAAAACCGTTTAGAGGCCGAATATCATGAAATAAATCCGAAATTACAGAAATTTCTGTTAAATACACATATGACCAAGGGGCTTTGTTTACCCTCACGTTTAAATTGGGGCATGCTGGAAATCAAGTAGCTCTTGTTACAAAACTGCTATCGCTGAAACAACAGTCATGCCATATCTACCTATTTTAAAGATCTTTGGATTATATGGATTTTGGAATTTGAAACGTCTTGGACCATCTTTATGCTCGTCGGCTTGATTTTGACTCAATAGTGCTCGATGTTGTCATTGATGACAGTAGCACTCTAGTTGTTGTTATTATTATTAATCTGAGGGAGAATCATCACAGAAAATGTATGTTCTTTACAACTAATCATAGAAATTTTTATAAATCAAAATGTAAATAATGAAATACTTTTATTAGATATGAGTAAAGCGTTTGCTTGTATAAACAGAAAGACATTAATTGAAGATTTAACACAGATTTTAGAGAAAGATGAACTTTATATAATAAAAATTTTAATACAAAATGCAAACATAAAAGTTATATATGACAATTTGAAGGAAAAAAATTAATACCAACACGTACAGGAGTTCCTCAAGGAGTTTGCTTAAGTCCTATATTATTTACGTGATATCTAGCCATAGCTTTAAATGCAAAAGAAGATAATAATATACCAGTTGAAATACAAGATCATACATACTGGAATAAAAACAAAAATGAGAAAGTAAATACAGAAACAATAGATTAGCAGTTTGCCGGTGATATAGGATGGGATATTTTTGGAAATAACAAATCTGATGAACTAATAGAATATATGTAGAAAGTAGGTTAAAAAGGAGAAATTTACAGATAAGTAAAGATAAAACAGAGAAACTAATTACACCAAACACAATAGATGATATGAAATGGCAAAATACTAAATACTTAGGTAGTATGCTAGAATCAGAAAAAGATTTAAATCGAAGGAAAAAAATTAACAATGATGGCATTTAACAAATATAAATCTAAACTAAGAATTAAAAAATTAAGCTTGAAAATAAGAATTAAAATATTATATATATATATATATATATATATATATATATATATATATGCATATATATATATATATATATATATATATATGAAACCTATCTTTATATATAATAGTGAATTATGGATAATAACTAAAAGCATGCAAAGTAATATAGATTACTAGGAAGGGAAGATTAAGGAAGGGAAAGTTTGACTTCCGCCCTGCCATGCTGTACATATGTGAGCGCCACTTCCAGAAGATCTCAGACAGGAGTCTGTTCACTGGTTTGAGGTCCACCACTCGCTTTGGTCGACCTAATTTCCCGGAAGTCCATAAAGGAGCATCCATCGACTAATGTATTCTGGGTGTTCAGCTATGGACCACCTCCCCTCACACGCAGCGTTGAGCAGGCTTGCTCCAGGGACAACGCCTACACCAGCGATGTGCTCTTCGTTCATCATCACGAAAACTTTTGATTATCATTGATTGATCAACGTATTCGAATAATAATAATAATAATAATAATAATAATAATAATAATAATAATAACACTCATTTTAGTGAAATATTATAATAATAATAATAATAATAATAGTAAGAGTAATAATAATATTGATTGGAATGACGTCATGATAAATGGCGGATGTTTATATTTTAATATAAATACCGTTATTAAATTACTTTTCTTTTTCAATGATATATATACATGTATATCAATTAGGGTCTCTCTTCATTCGAATATCTTCGTAAACTCTGATTCGGATATTTAATCTGATGGATTATCCTATGGTTTCTTGGCTTTAGTTAGTTTCTACTCTAAATAGGGCTTGTTCACGATCATTAAATGTCTCGACAGAAATGGTCTCTCTCCCAAACTGCGGGCAAGGAAAGCGGAGTCTGCCGGGTGTGTCTAGCTGTACGACAGGTTCAACTGCGAGATGGCCTAATCCACCGACATGGCCCTCGTAAATCTCCTTGTCCCGGTTCTGGTCAACCTCCTCTTGATCAAAACCTTTCTATCAACACTCGTAATGCTACATCCATATCTCATCAACCTATTCCCAGCCAGTCAGTCACTCACACAGATGGAAGCTGCGTCCACTTTGAACATGCAGATAGATATTTTTCAGATTCCAGTCATCCAGCTAATTGCAAGCCTAAAAACAGCAGAACAAGCAAAAACAGTGCTGCTAGCATAAACTCAATTATCACCATTGTTGACAGCAGCCGTGAAAGCAACGTCAATGTTTGCTCGATATCTGATAATTTAGCCGTTCAACATCCCACTCTGACTGATCCCATCATCAAGCACATACCGAGATCAGCTAGAGCTCCCTGTGCTAGGGCTTTGACCACTGTGCTTAACAAGATCACTAATAATTCTGAAGAGTTAACTTATTGGATTGAACTTCTTAATTTTGCTCCTGCTACTCTAACTGTTCCTGTCAAGTTGGTAAAGAAAGTTAGTGTAGTTGGCATCATTCGAAATCGTCTATCTAAAGTTTCTTATTCTGAAAACTTGGAAACATCAAATAAGGCCAAATCTGTTTCTAAAAGACATATTCCTAAGTCTTCTATTCCCTCTTTGGTGCAGTCAAAGTTAGAAGAAGGGAACATTCGCACCGCTGTCAGAATCCTGTGTTCCGATGAATCTTTAGCGGAAAACAATGAGAAGACTTTTAAACAGTTACAGGATAAGCACCCTATTGCTGTTGAGTCTCCTGACAATCAAGTACATAACTCCTCACCAGCCGTTCAAGTACAGGAAGATGTTGTTTTGAAAGCTCTGCATAGTTTCATATCCGGCACCGCAGGCGGACCTGATGGTTTACGTCCCCAACACCTCAAAGATTTAACTAAATGTAAGGAGGCAGGTGCCCAGTTGCTTACAGCTATCACTGGCTTTATCAATTGTTTGATAAGAGGAGACTGTCCCATACAGGTGAGGCCTATACTTTTCGGTGGCAACTAAATTGCAATTAAGAAAAAGAACGATGACATACGTCCTATCGCCATTGGCTATACATGGAGAAGACTCGCAGCTAAATGTCTAAATATGTACGCTATGCCATTAGTCTCTGTTTATCTCAGTCCTATTCAGTTGGGTGTTGGGGTGTCAGGTGGTTGTGAAGCTGCTGTCCATGCGACGCGTCAGTTTGCTACACGTATGCCTTCGGGTTCTTCATTGGTGAAACTGGATTCTGCCAATGCTTTCAACAGTATAAGCAGAGTTAAGATGTTGCGAGCTGTTCACAGTTTCCTTCCGGAAATTTATGACTTCTGTTCGTCTGCTTATTGTCAATCAACTCTCCTCAAATATGGCGAAAGAGTTATCCTCTCCAGTGAGGGCGTTCAACAAGGTGATCCATTGGGCCCACTATTATTTAGTCTGACTCTTCAACCACTTCTTAAAGATCTGATAAGTTCATTCCGAATTAGTTACCTGGATGACCTTACGATTGGAGGTTTAGATGCTGCAGTAGCTAATGATGTCAGGATGGTCATCGATAGGGGATCAGAACTTGGCCTTAAGGTTAATGTTAACAAATGTGAGATCATCTCTTCGGCCCTATCGCACGTTGATCCAATACTAAACTCATTTCAGAAAAAGAACATTAGTGATGCGGATCTTCTAGGTGCTCCTATAGTTGTGGGTGGAGCAATGGACAGTAAATTAGAGAAACTCATTGCTGACCTCCAGAGGGCCGCTACGCGGTTGAGAGATATCAGCCGTCACGACGCTCTTATTTTGATTCGCCATTCTCTAAGTGCGCCTAAAGTGATGCACACTCTCCGTTCTTCTCCGTGCTCTCAACATCCCCTACTACAGAGTTATGACAAGTTACTCAGAGAATGTCTGTGTAGCCTGTTAAATGTCGACCTAACCGAATGACAATGGCTACAGGCGATACTCCCTATTCGCAAAGGAGGTCTTGGTATTCGCAGCACTTCGCAACTAGCTCCGTCAGCCTTCCTGGCTTCATACAACTCTACGCGGGCGCTTCAGTTGGAAATACTCGGTAATATCATCTCTCCCGTTGATCCGGAATTCGTAAAAGCTAAGGCTTTGTGGAGCTCAAAATTCGATGTGATAGCTCCTATCGGTGAAGCTGCCTGTTTCCAGAAAAAATGGAACAACCCTATTGTTGAAGAAAGCTTCGCACAGCTGTTAAATTCTACATAGGAGCCCTTAGAGAAAGCACGCCTTCTTGCTGTGTCCGCTCCAAATAGCAGCGACTGGCTTCATGCTCTTCCAATAACTTCTTGTGGTTTGCGACTCGAAGACGAGGCTATTAGGATAGCTGTTGGCTTATGTTTAGGTACGAAGTTATGTGAACCCCATAAATGTATGTGTGGCAGCGTAGTTGATGCTAGAGGATATCACGGACTTTCTCGTCGTAAGAGTGCAGGTAGGACCCTCAGACATCATAATCTTAATGACATTGTGTGGCATGCGCTGAATAAAGCTGGATGTCCAGCCATTAAGGAACCAACAGGCTTGTCTAGATCAGATGGTAAGAGACCAGATGGCCTCTCCCTGATCCCGTGGGCTGAAGGTAAATCGCTGCTGTGGGACGTCACAGTGATTGATTCCCTAGCCAAATCATACCTGAACCTTTCGTCTATGTCAGCGGGTGAAGTAGCTGAACTGGCTGCAGATAGGAAAACGGCCAAGTACAGTGAACTCTGTACTAGCTACTGCTTCATCCCTCTGGCTTTTGAGACGTTAGGCCCAGTGAATGATGAGGGTAATAAATTCATCTCCTCTTTAGGCAAGAAACTTTCTTCCGTGACAGGTGAAAAACGTGAAACTTGCTTCCTAAGACAGAGATTGTCTATCTATGTGCAGCGATTTAATACCATCTGTGTAATTGGTACATTTAATTCTCAAGGTGAGTACTATGGTCCCAGAGATGCTGCAACTACAGCTGGATTCAATGTTCAAGATTCGAAGGCTCTTACTCTATCATTACTAACGATGAAGCCAGGGTCGTCGTCATCCTCGCAGGGATCGTCGGTTTCTCCGGTGGATGTTCCAGATTCACCTTCCTTGCTCTCCAGCTATGAACCCATTCTGTCTCCGGGGCTTCCCTATCAATCCTGCTTCCGTCCCTACTCGCCTCCTTCTTCTGACGAAATTCTGTCGAGCAGTTCCAACATACTCCATGAGTCCCCTTCCAGGATTTCAACATCACTTCCCATGAATTCCCAAATCTTTGCTCATTCCCCTTCGCTCCTGCTTGGCGAATTCGAGAACCTCGGCGCAACAGGGTTACCCTCCTATTCTGGCGAAAGACCCTTCTTGTTTTCTATCGAGGCTGAGCAGGCATTGATAAACTCGGAAATCTTTAATACAAAGTCTGGCCTTCCGTTTCCGGGTCCGAAAGATCCTAGCGGTTCCTCTAATCCATCTCCAATCCACGTCACTTCCGAGTCTGGATCAGAAGGACTGCAGGTTGTAGGGGACAGCTCAAGGGTGATTGAGGGGCTGAGGAAAGCTCAGGACGAGGAGTCTAGATCAGAAGGACTTCAGGTTGTAGGGGACAGCTCAAGGGTGATGGCGGAACTGAGGAAAGCTCAGGACAAGGAGTCTGGATCAGAAGGACTGCAGGTTGTAGGGGACAGCTCAAGGGTGATGGAAGGGCTGAGGAAAGCGCTGAATGAGGAGGATGCAGTGTCGAGGATGAAGCTTCATCTAGTAGTTCAGAGTGTTGATACAGAAAAGTCCCCTATTCGAGAGATAGTGCTGAATCAGACGCCACCTGGCTGCAGAACCTCTGATTTATCCAGAGAATCCTCTAATGGGGCCGCTGGAGATTCCACAAACATACCGAAAACTGAATCCTACAAGGAAGATTATTCCAAAAAAGTATTTGTCAAGGACTCTGAAATATGTTACGTCGTCCAGGCTTCTGTGGTAGTCAACTCAGCTCTTACGTTTGTTTCTAATGCTGACCTGGAGGTGGACTCCCCTAGTCGATCTTCCGAACATCAGTTCAATCAACTGATCCTACAGGAATCCTTGCCCGACAAGAGAAGTCTGGATTTGCCGGTTCTATCCCAGTCAACCAGTCTAATAGCAATTGCATATCCCTGTTCATCGATGACTCGTCAGAAGTTAAGGTGGGGAGAGACACTCCAATTTCAATTTTTGAGCAGACACCTCTTTTTGGTACGCCAACTGTGCTCGGTGCGTCAGGGTTAGAAATTGGAATGAAGCCAATGCTACGTGAGTCAGAAGTGAGTTTAATCTACCCTTTCAAGGACAACTTAACGGCCTCACAGGCGGCTGTTACCTGCATCAAGTCAGTTCTGGGAGAGAGTCAAGGTAGCAACCTCACGTATCTAACTCCAGGGTCCGCGGTAAGTGTATCTGACGAGAAGATCAAGGGAAGTACGAAATTTTGCATAGAACAAAGCGATAAGCTGCTAGCATTCAGGAGAAAAGAGAGAGTAAAACAATTAACGGAAGCTCATGAAAGTGTTCCTAATCAATATGGTGCTAAAGATCATCTTGAACAATATAGTGCTGACGTACATCATGAACATCGCTGTGCTGATCATGTTCAGCAAGGGGAAGATCTTCATGAACAGATTGGTGCTGAAGGTTATCATGAACAGCAGGGTGCTGAAGATCATCATGAACAGCTTGATTTTGAATATCATCATGAACAGCACGATGCTGAAGTTCATCATGAACAACATAGTGTTGAAGATCATCATGAACTGCTCGGGGCTGAAGATCACCATGAACAGCTCGGTGCTGATGGTTATCATGAACAGTACGGTGCTGGAAGTCATCATGAACAGAATAGTGCTGAAGATCATCTTGAACAGCTCGATTTTGAAGATTATCATGAACAGCTCGGTGCTGAAGATCATCATGAACAACATAGTGCTGTAGATCATCATGAAAAGCTCGGTGCTGAAGATCATCATAAACAGCTCGGTGCCGAAGATCATCATGAACAGCATTGTGCTGGAGGTCATTATGAACAGTTTAGTGCTGAAGTTCATCATGAACAGCTCGGTGCTGAAGATCTTCATGAACAGCACGGTGCAGAAAGTCATTATGAACCGCTCGGTGCTGGAAAACATCATGATCTGCAGTGTGATGAAAAATCATCATGAACAACACGGTGCTGAAAATCATCGTCAACAACATGAGAAGCATGACCGAATTGATAATCGCAGCCGTCAGACACTTCATAAGATACAGAAGAAGAAGTTGCAGTCGTCGTGCCTTCAGATTCAGCCGGTGCTTCATTTCAATCTCCAGAAGCAACAACATCTTCATCAGGGCTTTGATCGACAGCGTATCGTGTTAACCGTGAGCCCACCTGGATCTTCTGGCTCCCTGCCCCCACCGCATTCCTCAACCCACATACCTCTGCAAGGGGCAGGGCCTCAGCTCTCAAGCCTGGCCACTGTGAGTGGAGACTCCGCAGTGAGGCAATCTTCGTGGATGTTCATGGGTCGCGTGCGGCAGAACCCGATCGGCTCACCGGCTGGGTTGACCCCTCAGGTTCATCTGCGTCCTGTCTCCGCCACCGCTCAGCTGCCGCAGGATGGCTTCGCTCAACCCACGGCTGACCTGCTCTCTCCGTTCCACTTCAACCGTCCGTCCAGTCTAAAGTTCAACGCTCTGATACAGCTTTTCGGTAGAGCTCAGTCTGCTCCCACGAGATCTGATCAGCAGCAGCCTGGTCCGCCACTGCTACATCAACAACAGCCTGGTGCTACAGGAATGAGGCAGGAGCGCATCAGTCAGCTGATTGGCGGGGAGCAATTTTCTTTGATATCGGATTTGGAGATGAGCGAGATGGGAGGGGATTCTGAGCGCACTTCTACCTCTCCGGGTGGTGAAGAATCGCACAATAAATCAACCATCATCGACAGCATATCCGACTGCGGATCAGTGTGTGCGGGGTTCGAGTCCTGGGCTCTCCCGTCACTGACGTCACTTTCTGACGTCGTAGAACGGGCATACATGATATCGAAGAACAAGAGATGCGACACTGAACGCGATAATAATAATAATATTATTATTTTTAACATTTATTTATATAATAATAATAATAATAGTAATAATAAGTCACCGTCGTGGTGGATCGATGACAGATGAAGTAGAGACGGGCGCTGCTGGAGCCAAAAGTTGTGGATTCAGGACAATGTCACCCGCTGCTGCGACCAGCAACGTTTAATAAGAACTCAAAATATAAAAGCCTTTAATGTCCGAGTATAATAATAATAATAATACTTAAGAAGATTCATAATAATAGTAATAATAATAATAAAGGTTTAACGTCCGCTTCCTCATCCAGGGATGATGTCAGGGACGTCCCCAACAGCACACATCACTACAGATCAATTCACCCAGAACTATCTCCATATAGATTTATTTAAAAGAAAACTATTGAGAATTATATTAAATATAAAGTATACACACATAATTAGCAATACGGACCTATATGACAGTACACAAGAAAAACCATGCAGTGAATTAATAAAATTCAAAAGACTTAGATGGATAGGTACATTTGCTAAGATTGGATGAAAATACTCCAGTAGGAAAAGCTCTAAATTATAGAAAAACAAATAATAAAATGAAATTAGGCATGGGAAATAAATATACTTTAATTAAACAATATAATAAAGATTTAAAACAAATAGACACTAAATATAAACACCCACGGAGTGATGTCAATGATCTTTTCCAGGACCGGTATCAGTGGAGACCGAGGGTAAAAGAGAAAACCTCTGGTGTCCACAAAGTGATGTTACACAGAGAAAAGAAGAAGATTACTAATCGGATGATCAGCTGATTTCCGGTCATCCTGTGATAAATGTAAACAAAATAGAGAATTAATGAAGAAAATCTTTGATCTTATAGCTTCCAGTGTAAGTAATTCTCAAGTTGTATTCCACTTTCATTATGTATAGTGTGCGCCAGATGATTTTCTTTCCGTATTTCTACTTTCGTAATGGCCAAGCATTTTTAGTAAAGTGACTGATGTTTACTATTGAGATACAAAACCCAACAACTACATTAAAAAGGAAACATAACATGAAACTCCAAAAGGAATTGATAGCACTGCATTGTCTCCGTAAGTTTCAATTTCAGTCGGTATTGTTGTCATGATTACTGCAAGATCAAAGACTATAAGTCTCTAGACCAAAACCTCAGCCTTTAAGACCATGACCTGAGACTGAGATTAAAACCACAGTCTACATTATGAAAATAAAAATGGTAAAGAATTTTTGGTCAAATTCTACCTTATCATTCTTCAATAAATCACCAAAAATTAAAGTGTTCATTTGATAAATGTGCACTTTTAGAATTTGTAAATGTTATATTATTATAAACTAATTTCAATATAAGCTAAGAAATGCGATGTAAAATAAGATTAATAATTTAGTATTAATGTCTCTCATAGTGCACTCCCTACTGTCAGGTACACGGTATATAATGTCTCCTCTCATCTCTATCTTTGGTTTTCCTCTTTATATCCGCATACGAGTGGATCTTTAAATCATCTATAGCATTCCTTTGGATATAGGCTACCTTTATTCTTGGGGGATTCTGCTTATGACGAGTTGCTTCCTTTATGCCTTCCTCAGCTTTGACTATATATGCTACTGAAAAAGAATTACTGTCAGTTCGGTTCTTCATCATTTCAGTTCCAAGTTAAATCAGTCCCAACTTTTAGGATAGTTCTAGAAAGCTAGTAGATAGTAGTAAGCTGCTAGATAATCAGAGGGCACTGGAGATTCGATAAGGTTACATTTATAATTAAATTTATTTTATAAAAGTTGGTAAAGCTAATGTTAATGTCGGTTTCCTCACTAGAAAGCAATGTCAGTGGCAGTCGAGCCCAAGATTTGAACTGTGCACAAACTGATCCGCAATTGAATATCTTACCTACATCGCCACTGGCAATGTCAGTGGCGATTAAGTGACTGTTTAGTAGTAGCCAAACAATTACAGTGGCAATTAAGTGACTGTAAGTAACTTTAAGTAAACACGCATTATAGTGAAATGATCAACTATGTTGATATCTATCACTTTTTAATAGCACATGTTTAAACTGTTAGGCAATTTAGACCATTTTCCGTTTAACCAGTCCAGTGAATGTCCGAGATTTTACTCTCAGATCAGCGCGGCTGGAATTCGAACCCACTAGGGTTCAATTCACCTTAGGATCTGTCATTTAAAACTACATGACGTTACTTCTACGTAGGTGATTCGACATAAGTGACTGACAGCAACTGGAGACGTAATGTCAATATGCTACAGTACAAATACAATATTTATTGCATAAGCTGGTTAATATGATTTCTCATATGTGGACATAAAGATGAAAATGAAAGACAGAAAAGAGTGGAGCCATTATATGCCATGGACCTGCCAGTAGGCAGTGCCCTAATAGTCTAGTATCCATATTTAATAAACTCGCCTTGATCAACAGATCACTTACGCCTCTGTTGTGAATTGAACTACTGTTCAGAAATTTCGGTATTCACTTAGAGATGGGAATTTTATGAATTTCCAGAGTTCGGTTCGGTTTGTTGAAAATCAAAGTTCGGGTTCGGTTAGCAGTTGACAATTTGAGTGTTCTGTTTGGTTCAGTTTGTTGAAAATGAATGTTGGTTCGGATTTGATTAGCAGTTGACAATTTGAGAGTTCGGTTCGGATTCGGCTTGCTTTCCATCGCACAAGAGTTATATTGGATTTCGAAATGGTTAGGTTCGGATAATGCTTCAACTCTTTAACATTACTTACTGTATAATAAATAATAATAGTAACAATTAGAGTGCTACAGTCATCAATGACAACATCATGGTTACAAACATGTTTTGATAAACATGTTTATGGTAAATGTGCTACAAAAAATACATGAGTCGTATTAACTGCCTCATTTTTCACCTGAGTAAAAATATGAAAATGAAAACAAGAAGAGAGGTGGTCCTCATTCCTGTACATTTTTGAACATATTCTAAGTTGACCAACTAATGTTCCTAAAATAGATATTTAGCTTTATTATTGTGCCTGAAAATTCTCTTTGATTATAACCAGTAAATAGAATGCTTCATCAATTTCTAAATAAATTTTGTCATTTGGCCTATAGGCCTATATTAGTTTATAATTAAGCGGAATTGTCTTGGCTAAAATTTGATCCAATCTTTCGGAGTCAAAGTGCAATTTATCAACATAAAAATGTCAAATAAGGACGATTTGGTAAACACATGTGTACTTCCACAGGAATGTAATCATAACATATACCACTTTTTGGGATAGATTGAGCGCCTCGTGGCTGCTACACACAACGATTTTTACTCGAGTTATTTTTGTTGTGTTTTTGTAATTGTCTCGCATTTTAACCTATAGTCGACTTAATGAGTAAGGTATAGAAAGGTACCAATTGTGCTGATTGTAATCTGATTATTGGATATATCTTTTATAAGCGATAGCGTAGTTTATTTTAATAACTTTAAATCTTATATCAAGTGCTAATCACTGGATTGTGTTATGGCTGCTGTCATCTAACAGTTGTCATAGATGCCATAGCTGCTGCTGTTAATGATTATTATTTCTACTGCTAGCCTCATATCCTTCCGTTAATAATCTGTGTGGATTAGCTATATTCTGAATATTTTCTTTGATGGATTTAAGAGGATTACATATTTCACTTTATGATGAATAAGACCAGCCAGTTGCTAGCTGCAGCAGCTAATGCAGCAGCTAATGTCAGGCTGCTGCTGACTACCGCTGCTAAGAGACCTATTATGTACACAGCTGCCAGGCTGTTCAACATTCGCGGCTCCACTAGTATCAGCAGATGCATCAACAGCTGCACGCTACGCTACAGGCCCTGGCGGCTCATGGGCTGTTGAACTACAGTGGCTGCAGAGGCGGACGTTTTAAACAGAGACCTATTGCAGTTCATACTACATCAAGAACTCAGAGACACCTAATCCAACTCTCGCAGAAGAAATTTATTCACCCAGCTGCTATACGTAGTTCTAATATCATTCGAATTAAACCTGATAATTTACAGTCATCCAACCCTTATTCAGCCATCAGAGGATTTAATGCCCCTCCGCCGTCTGTTTATGTTCTCAACATACGTTCTTTAGCCAAACTGTACGTCGTTGACAACTTAGTAGCCGACCTCACTTCCATGTCTATTGACGTGGCCAAAATATCGGAGACACATCTCAAGGCGAAGCATGAGGATGAAGCGGTCAAAATAAATAGATATATATATATATATATATATATATATATATATATATATATATATATATATATATATATATATATATACACCATACATCAGATAGATAGGTTATATAGCATATCCAGGACTTTATGTCCGTGTCTAAGGCTATGCTGGTTGTTGTTCCTTACTCCTTTGCTATTTCCTTACGCCTTTGCTATTTCCTTACCATTTAGTCATTAATTAGTTAGTTATTCTTGCAATCTGTATTATTCCACTCTCTGTTCTATTTATAACTTTCCTTCTATGAGTTGGCAATACTTGCTGAACCTATGACTCTATGCTTCCGTAAATATATTTACTATATATGACAGCTATTCTGTGTATGATTGCATGCATATGCCATTGCACAAGTGCAGTGCTAGTGCACTGCATGTGTAGGCTGTTAGTGCTTACAGCCACGGTATATAAACCCTTGTTTACTTGAGTCTGGGGGCATGGTCTTTCTGTCACATTACACAGTTGCGTCACTTGACTGGTCTTATTCTGAGTTTTATAGGACATCGATAAAAGTTTCCAATTACTGGGTATGGAAAGGGTCTTTATTGCCTAGATAGTTAATATTCTCTTTTTGGATTTTATGAACCTTTTACTACTCTCAACTTCAAGTCGACTCGCTTGCTGATAGAACTCTTAACATCGTGTGTGGTCTCTGGACGATGAGCTCTGCCATTGGCTGGTATAATCAGCTGACATAAAATTCTCGAGAGGATTTTCAGTGTTTACAACTGTCACTCATTTTTACGTTGCCGTGGTTTCCCGTATATGGTAAAAATTAGTGAAATTAATTAATTATCAGTGGCGTAGCGAGAGGGAGGCAGGAAAGGGCATGTGCCTCCCCCAAGATGTCGTGTAAAATTTTTATTAAGACTAAAATATAAGTGCACACTTTGTTTAAAGTTTGTGCCTCCCTCAAAATGCTCTCCCCCAAGACTAAATCCTTGCTATGCTACTGTTCACTACACATATTTGAGTTAAGATTTTCAATATATTAGATACAAAAATTATATTGATATTCTTTTTCAAGTTTAATGAATATATTTTCAACTAGTGTATAATTAATAGCAGCAATAAAGTAACATGTTTCAATTTTCTTATCTATTTCAATACTGCTACTATTAAATAAATCCACTTAAGATGTTAACTTTAAAACTTAATTATACTGGTTCAGGAAGTCTTGAAAACTCATAAATGCAATCTGAACAATTTTCTGATATTTATAATTGGCCCCATTCTAATCTTATGATGATTATGATAGACCTACTTCTACATAAAATATTTTTAGTATTATTTTCACAGTACATAATTTATTTATTATTACATTCACATTTATGTTGATTTAGTACAATAAAATTGACATTACGCAATCGAAAATTGTAATAATTTCTGATCATTTTATTTTATTAATAAATTTATGAGTCTATCCTAATAGTTGAAAACATATCTCTTTCAGCCTTAGATTTAAATCATCTGCCTGACTTTTTTTGATCACTGGAGTGACACCGTTTAGGATCTCTTTTGTTTCTCTTCCATTACCCTGGGATTTTTTCCTCAAAGCTGTCAACACTCAAGTCTTTTAAGGTGGTCACCCACAAAGTACTAACGGAGGCCGATGTAGCTTAACTTCGATTATAGATGCGCAACTAAACTTTTTGCGCTAAATCCCGCCGTCATAATTATTATTATTTTCGCTTCAGTTCGTAAACAAGATCCGAACAGTAAATGTCTCGACAGAAGTGGTCTCTCTCTCAAACAGCTGGCAAGGAATGTGGTGTCTGCCGGGTGTGTCTAGCTGTACGACAGGTTCACTTGAGGGATGGTCTATTCCATCGATATGGCACACGAAATCTCCTTGTCTCGGTTCTGGTTACCCACATCTCATCAACCTATTCCCAGCCTGTCAGTCATTCACACAGATGGAAGCTGCGTTCACTTTGAACATGCAGATAGATATTGTTCAGATTCCAGTCATCCAGCTAATAGCAAGCCTAAAAACAGCAGAACAAGCAAGAACAGTGCTGCAAGCATAAACTGAATTGTCACCATTGCAGAGAGCAACTGTGAAAGCAACTTCAATGTTTGCTCAATATCTGATAATTTAGCTGTCTAACATCCCACTTTGACACAGCCCAGCATCAAGCACATACCGAGATCTGCCAGAGCTTCCTGTGCTAGGGCTCTGATCACTGTGCCTAACATGATCACTAATAATTCTGAAGAGTTAACTTATTGGAATGAACTTCTTAATTTTGCTCCTGCTACTCTAACTGTTCCTGTCAAGATGGGAAAGAAATTTAGTGTAGCGGGCATCATTCATAATCATCTGTCTGAAGTTCTTAATTTTGAAAACATGGAGACATCAAAAGAGGCCAATTCTGTCTCTAAAAGACGTATTTCTAAGTCTTCTATTCCCTCTTTGGTGTAGTCAAAGTTAGAAGAAGGGAACATTCGCGCTGCTGTCAGAATCCTCTGTTCCGATGAATCTTTAGCGGAAAACAATGAGAAGACTTTTGAACAGTTACAGGATAAGCACCCTATTGCTGTTGAGTCTCCTGATAATCAAGTACATAATTCTACACCGGTCGTTCAAGTACAGGAAGATGTTGTTTTGAAAGCTGTGCATAGTTTTATAGCCTGTGCCACAGGTGGCCCTGGTGGTTTACGTCCTCAACATCTCCAAGACTTAATTAAATGTAAGGAGGCAGGTGCCCAGTTGCTTACAGCTATCACTGGCTTTATCAATTGTTTGATATGAGGAAACTGTCCCTTTTAGGTGAGGCCCATCCTTTTTGGCGGCAACTTAATTGCAATTAAGAAAAAGAATGATGACGTACGCCCTATTGCCATTGACTATACATGGAGAAGACTCACTGCTAAATGTTTGAACATGTATGCAATGCCCTTAATCTCTGATTATCTCTGTCCTATCCAGTTGGGTTTTGGAGTATCAGGTGGTTGTGAAGCTGCTGTCCATGCGACGTGTCAGTTTGTTACACGCATGCCTTCGGGTTCTTCATTGGTCAAACTGAACTTCGCCAATGCTTTCAACAGTATACGTAGAGCTAAGATGTTGCAAGCTTTTCACACTTTTCTTCCGGAAATTTTTAACTTCTGCTGGTCTGCCTATAGTCATACAACCCTCCTCAAATATGGCGAAAGAGTCATCCTGTCCAGTGAGGGCGTTCAGCAAGGTGATCCATTGGGCTCACTACTATTTAGTCTCACTCTCCTACCTCTTCTTAAAGATCTGACAGTTCATTCCGAATTAGTTACCTGGATGACCTTACGATTGGTGGTTTAGCTGCTGCAGTAGCTAATGATATCAGGATGGTTGTAGATAAGGGATCAGAACTTGGTCTTAAGATTCATATTAACAAATGTGAGATCATCTCTTTGGCCCTATCTCACAATGATCCATTGTTAGACTCATTTCAGAAAAGGAACATTAGTGATGCGGATCTTATAGGTGCACCCACAGTCGTGGGAGGAGCAATGGACAGTAAATTAGAGAAAAACACTGCTGATCTCCAGAGGGCAGCTACGCGGTTGAGAGATATTAGTCGTCACGACACTCTTGTCGTGATTCGCCATTCTCTAAGTGCACCCAAAGTCATGCACACTCCGCTCATCTCCATGCTCTCAACATGCCCTACTACAGGCTTATGACAAGATTCTCAGAGAATGTCTGTGTAGCCTGCTAAATGTCGACCTAACCGAGCGACAATGGCTACAGGCGATTCTTCCTATTCGCAAAGGAGGTCTGGGTATCCGCAACACTGCGCAACTGGCTCCGTCAGCCTTCCTGGCTTCGTATAACTGTACATGGGCGCTTCAGTTGGAAATACTCGGTAATAGCACCTCTCCCATTGATCCGGAATTCTTAAAAGTTAAGTCTTTGTGGACCTCTGAATTCGATGTGGTGGCTCCTGTCGGTGAAGCTGCCTGTTCGCGGAAAAACTGGAACAAGCCTTTTATAGAAAAATGCTTCACACAGCTGTTAGCGTCTAAATCAGAGCCCGTAGAGAAAGCTCGTCTTCTTGCTGTGTCCGCTCCAAATAGCAGCGACTGGCTGCATGCTCTTCCAAAAGCTTCTTGTGAGTTGCGACTCGAAGACGAGGCTATTAGGATAGCTGTTGGCTTATGTTTAGGTACGAAGTTATGTGAGCCCATAAATGTGTGTGTGGCAGTGTAGATGATGCGAGAGGACATCATGGGTTTTCTTGTCACAAGAGTGCAGGTAGGTCTCCCAGACATCACAATCTAAATGACATTGTGTGACATGCTTTGAATAAAGCTGGTTGTCCAGCCATTAAGGAACCCACAGGCATGTCACGATCGGATGGTTGATTGCCTTGCCAAATCTTACCGGAACCTTTTGTCTATGTCAGCAGGTGAAGTAGCTGAACTGGCTGCAGAGAGAAAGGCATTTAAGTACAGCGAACTCTGTAATAGCTACTGTTTCATCCCTCGGGCTTTTGAGACGTTGGGTTCAATGAATGATGAGAGTAATAAATTCATCTCCATTTTGGGTAAGAAACTTTCATCTGTGACAAACGTAAAACTTGCTTGCGGTTTAATACCATCTGTGTAATGGGTACCTTTAATTCTCATGGAGAGGTCTATGGTCCCAGCGAATCGGCAACTACAACTGGATTCTATGCTCACACATCCTCATTCTGTCTTAGAAAAGCTCATACTCGCCCTACAACTCCTTCCTGTCAACCTTCATCAGATTTCAAGGTTTGTCACCTTGCATCAGATTCCCAAGTCTCGACCAATTCTCTAGCTCTCCAGACACATCATGATACACTCCACCTAGGTACCATATTAGAGAGCTTAGACATGTTTGAGTCTATGATGTTTCCACCTTCTCTGCAAAGAAATTCTTCCATGAGAACTTCAGCTCTTGTTGAGACTTACCGACTAAAGTCCATCGATTTCCCTGGTCATATTGAATGTGTCTGAGCAAGGGTTGATCGGGTCCGGTGATTTTCCCTTCACATCTTCCTCTACTTGTACAGATTCGAAAGCTCTTCCTCTATCGTTGCCTACGAAAAAACCAGGGTTGCCGTCGTTCTCGCAGGGCTCCACGGTTCCTCCAGTGGATACTTCGGGTTCATCTTTCTTGCTCTCCAGCTATGAACTCCAGCTATGAACTCCGGTGCTTTTTTATCAAAGCTGCTCCCTTCCCTACCCGCCTCGTTCATCCGATGAAATTCTGTCGAGCAGCTCCAACATATTCAATGAGTCTCCTTCCAGGGATAAGATTCTAACGAGAACGCTGAGCAAGCTATCAGGCAGTATTTTTCAGCTAGCCATGTGTCGGAAGAAGGTGGAGTCGAGATCAAGGGCAAGAGAGAGGGAAGTCACATCGAAGTTAGAAATAGAGTCTGGCCAAATGAAATACGATCAGAGAAAGTCTCAACTCAATGCGGTGAAAGGAGAGATTGATATGATAGCACTAGACGAAAAACGAGCCAAGTTTTAGTCGCTGAAAGAAGAAATGGACAACTCGTTGTACGATGAAATTATGAAAAATCTTCCGAACGAAAAGAAAGCTGTAATTTCTCATCTGTGTCTACTAGCGAAGTTGTCCAAAGATGATAATACGAGGTTACAGATAAGACAGTCTTAGATGCCGGAGGAGAGGAGAGTGACACAGTGAAGCTAACGTGAGAGATACGCTCAGAGGTTCAAGGCATAAAAGATGATCCGGACGGCACTCGAGAGTCGAGGAGGAATAATTTCCACGACGATATATTAAGCGTGGACAGAGTTCTGTCTAGAAAAGCGAGTGCTGGGCCTAGCGACAGATCTTTTACTGGATATCGTGGTAGCGAAGAAGAAGGTTCTCCACTCAGACGTGTCACATCCAGTCTGGATAGGAACCCCTTTCGTAGGAGTCATGGAGGAAGCGACGACGACAGACTGGACAATTTACCAACCAATAGAGCAAACTCAGCATTTGCGGGAAGAGCGCTTCGTATCGGCGCCAGTGGAGATCTTGGGATAGAGCTCGAAAGATTGGCCAGGAGTCTCAGTCCATTCCTTACTAGAAGGTAGTCGCAACCACAGCGGTTTTCCTACACCCAAGACCATGACGACGATGCTGAGCGGCTAAATAATTCCCTGTCCAGAAGATCAAGTCCCATATTGGCTGGAAGAGCAACACAGAGGTTTCCATCAGGTGCATATGACGATGGAATCATACGCCCGGATGGCTCTTTGGATAGGAGATCCAGTTATCGAAATATTGGAGAAGAATCTCAAAGGTTTCCAGGCGGTAGATAAGACGATAGACCAATTGGACCGTTAGAAAGTTCACTGGATAGAAGATCGAATTCCAGTCTTGCCCGAATTTCTACTCAGAGGTTTCCTTCAGGAGGATACAGTGATGCAGTTACCAGTCCTGATGGTTCTCCGATTAGAAAAGTTATACCCGGTCTTGCTGCTAAATCCTCTCAGAATCGGGACTCATCGTACATGCTAGATAGTGACAGGTACCTGAGGGCCAACAGTTTTTTAAGCGCACCAATGCTAGCCTTGTGGGTCGGGCACCACCGCCATATTCTGAAAGTGAAGAAGATGATCGTGGAGTTCGAGCTAACAGTTCTTTGTCGAAGAGGAACAGTGTGGCTGGGAGATTTTCAAGAAAGAATCTCTGTGGAGATGATGATCGAATTAGTTTAGACAGCTCACTGACAAGAAAATCCAGTGTTGGACAGTCTGGAAGAGCCTCTCGCATGGCAACGCTACTGTGCAATGCTACTGGCGGGTCCATGGCATATATATATATATATATATATATATATATATATATATATATATATATATATATATATATATATTTTATTTTTTTATTTTTTATTTTTTATTTAGATCTCCAAAAATATATATATATATATATATAAACATATAAATATATATAAATATATACATATAAATATATATATACATGTATATATATATGTATATATATACAGTATATATATATATATATATATATATATATATATATATATATATATATATATATATATATATATATATATATATATATATATATATATATACTAGCTGATCCGGCGGACTTCGTACCGCCTATCAACAATATCTATCTATCTATATCTGTCTGTCTGTCTGTCTGTGTGTCTGTCTATCTATCTATCTGTCTCTCTTTCTCTGTCCTATCTCTCTCTATCTCTCTCTCTCTTTCTCTATCTCTCTCAATCTCTCTCTCGATCTCACTCTCTATTTCTCTCTATATGTATCTATCTCTATCAATCTCTCTCTCTCTCTATCTATCTATCTGTCTGTGTCTGTCTGTCGGTCTGTCTGTCTGTCTGACTGTCTGTCTGTCTGTCTGTCTGTCTGTCTTTCTATCTATCTATCTATCTATCTATCTATCTCTCTCTCTCTCTCTCTCTCTCTCTCACTCTCTATCTATCTCTATCTGTCTCTATCTAACTGTCTATTTTGTTTGATATATTAAGATTTAAAAAATTTTTAATCTTAAGAAACTTATAAAATTGATCAAACTTTGAAAAATAAAAGTGACCCGAGCCAGAATCGAACCCCGGACCACATGATCTAAAGTCTAGCACCTATACCACCGGGCCATCCATGCTTCCGTTTGGAGAATGTTGAATAGAGGATGTCAAAAAATTGTATATAGAAAATCGTTATCTATATAGATTATTGACTATAGATTATAGTCATAGGTACTCGACAGATGAGAGCATGTTATAATTTTGACCTATTTTGATTTATAGCAATTTTTGGTCATAGCCCATTATTTATTAAAAATTTTATTGGGAATTATGCAGGGGCTGCTGGAGACGAATCCAAAATGTCCAAGATCATTAAAATCTGTCCAGCTGTTCTTGAGTTATAAGTGCCATTACGAACACGACTTTGTTTTATATATATAGATAAATACATGTATATATATAGGGTGAGTAATAAAATGATTACACCAGCAAATAGTTTGAATATCTCAGGTTATTATTAAAATTTTGAAATCAAACTTTTACCAAATAATAAAGGACTCATTTCTGATGGGGTGGCCAATTTGTATACATTTTGGTGCATAGATTGTCCAGCTATGCAAATTTCAGCAAAGCAACCCCCCATTTTTACCTAAATATGGCGTTTGCTGTAACGGTAAGGGCAAATTGCACTTCATTAGCGAGTAATAAAGGTGAACGCTCAGTATTACGTCAATACTTTACTTTCAAAGCTGTTTGATGATTGTAATGCACTGTAGTTCCAAATGGTTTCATCTTTCAGCAAGATGTTGCTCCGGCTCATGCATCGCGTCATGCGCAGGAATGGATCAGCGGGAGAATTCCGCATTTCATCAAGAAGATTGAATGACCTCCAAACTGTCCCGATCTAAATCCTCTGGATTACCATGTCTGGGGAACTATGTTGCATCTCTATCAGAAACACCAGCTGAAGCCTAAAAACAAGACAGAACTGCAGGAAGTGCTACAATCAATCAGGGAGAAAGTGCCCCAAGCTGGAATCAACAAGGCTGTCCTAGCATTCCGAAAGCGACTGCAGTCCTGCACAGCAGCTGGAGGGAAGCATAGCGAATAGTCAGTAATGCTAGCAGATACAACTGGTTCTTTCTGAACCACCACAACGATCCTTTTCAGCGCTAAAATAAAATAAAATAAAATATTTATTTACAGTACGTTCAAAAATGGGGGGTTGCTCTGCTGAAACTTTCATAACTGGACAATCTATGTACCAAAATGGATGAAAATTGGCCACCCCATCAGAAATTAGTCCTTTTGTGTTTGGTAACAGTTTTATTTGAAAATATTACTTACCAATAGCCTGAGATATTCAAACTTTTTGTAGGTGTAATCTTTCTTTTACTCACCCTATATATATATATATATATGTATATATGTATATATATATATATATATATATATATATATATATATATATATACATACACATACATACTTACATGTATATATATATATATACGGTGGTATATACATGTATATATATATAGTGGTATATACATGTATATATATATATATATATATACCGCCTCCACTCTTCTTTGTCTTCCGCTTTCCTCTTTATGTTCACATATGAGTGTATTTTTAAATCATGTAACTTTCCTAATCTCGGTCTGCCTCTGCTTCTCTTTCCTTTCATTCTTCCTTCTGTGGCATCCTTTAGTGCAGGGGTTCTTAAACTGTGGGTCGCGACCCGAAAGTGGGTCGCGAGGATTTTCTCAGTGGGTCGCCAAGGGTCTCCAAAAACATTAAAAGAACATAAAACCTTACATTAATTTTTATATAGATTTTGTGAACTCCCAACAAGAATAACTGAAGTGGAAGTTTTTAATTGTGTCAACAAAATTAAAATTTATCTCAGAAAACAAACTACAGGAGTCCGACTGTGCAGGATTTACTACAGACGGTGCAGTTTCAATACAATGACTAGTCTACGTGCTGGATTAGTTCAGCGCATTAAAAGCGTTGCTCGTCTTGCAGCGTCCTAGCACTGTTTCATTCACCACAAAGTATTTGACACTAAAGATGTAGGCGAAAATTCGTATGACGTGTTGTGCAAGGCTACTAAAATTATTAAAGTCATTATAGCTAGCGCATGGTGAAGCCTGGACCTTCAGAAAGGAAGATATTAGGAAACTGGAGGCATTGGAAATGTGGATTTGGAGAAGAATGGAGAGGATTAGCTGGACTCAAGATGTTACAAATGAGGAAGTTCTGGAGAGAGTTGGTACCGATAGACAGTTGATCAGTGTATTAAGAAATAGGAAGAAGAGTTGGATAGGACACATTTTAAGGGGAGAAAGTATATTAATTGAGGTCATAAAAGGTAGAATGGAAAGAAAAGGAGGTAAGGGCAGGCCGAGATTAGGTATTTTAGATGATTTAAAGACCCAATCATATGTGGAAATGAAACGGAAAGCGGAAGACAGAGAAGAGTGGAGATGTCATATACCATGGACGTGCCAGTAGGCAGTGCACTATGAGAATGACCTAGCGCACTGAATACGCGCATGTTTCAAGTTCTATGTTCAGAAATTGGTGCGCAACATGAGCACTTAATTATTGCTGCAAATAGAGGTAAGATGGATATCAAGAGGGAAAGTTTTGTGAAGACTTTTTGAATTGAGAAATGAAGTACTTGTTTTCCTGCTGAACAAGAATTCTTTTCAGTCGCTAAGAGATTGCCTGACTGATAAGCTTGGTTTGTCAAAGTTGGCCCATCTGGTAGACATTTTTGGTTTGTTCAATGATCTAAAATTAAGCCTACTGGGAAGAGAAATTAATCTGTTTCGGCATACAGATAAAATACCAGCATTTGTGAAGAAATTGAAGCCTTGGAAAATGCGCATTGATAAAGGTAGAATGGACATGCTTTCTTGCTTCTCAGATGTCCAAACTCATGCAGAAACTGGTGCCATATCAGCTTCCATCACTACTGTAATCGCTGACCATCTACATTTGCTTTTAAAGAAATTTAAACAATATTTCTTGACATAGCCAAACTCCGTTCTTCAGTGGATAGGAAATCCATTCGATGTAGATCTCAGTTTTATATTACTTTCTGCAGTAACTGAGGAAAAATTAATTGATTTTTTGTGTGATAGGTCATTGCGAATGAAGTTTAACGCTATGAGACTTTCGAATTTTTATATTTATGCCTCTTCGGAACATCCAGAATTATCAGAAATAGCCATAGCAGCACTGCTACCATTTACTACCACTTATCTGTGCGAAAGTGGTTTTTCTATAATGACAGCCATGAAAACAATGTACAGAGACAGGCTGAAAGTTTCTCACGACCTAGTCTGTCACCACTTGATCCAATTATTGATCTCCTCCTTGTTGATGCTAAGCAAGCGCATCTATCCCACCAGTAACAATTGACTACTACTAGTGCTTAGCCTTAACTAATTTACTAAGTATATTGTTCTGCACAAGTTTTAACGTGACAGTTTTTTTACTTTTTTCCGGTAGACCGTATTATATATTTATATCTTCTATTCACTTCTGGCTGGAGCCAGTGGTGATGTCGGTAAGATACTCGACCGCGGATCAGTATGTGCGAAGTTCAAATCCTGGGCTCGCCCGTCACTGAAATCTCTTTCGAGTGAGGAAACTGACGTTAACATTAGCATTAGCAATAGCATTCCGTAAATCATCTGCTAGCCTTCCATTAAACAATTTAATAAAATGGCAACAATGACACTAGTAAATAGAAATTTCTGAACTGTCTGATTTACAATATAATGATAAACTGTACGGTGTGGGTCGCACGTTTCAAATTTTTTTTTGAGTGGGTCGCTGTGCAATAAAATTTAAGAACCCCTGTTTTAGTAGACATTCTCCCTAAGAATGTGTCCTTTCCAACTCTTGGTCCTATATCTTAAATCATTTTTCAACTGTCTGTTTGTAGAGATATGGCTTTTCATTCCTAAATAAATAATATTAAATATTAAAGTTTCAAGAGAAGAACAAAAGCGAAGATTAGGAGACTAGGAGTTACAGTTTGTGGGATCTGCGTAAGAGAAGGAACGTCTATTCAATAAATATAGATCTATCCTTCGTGATACGAAACTTTCCGTTAAACTTTGCTTTAAAGATTTTTATATCAGCACTGCAGATTCAGATTGATCACTGCGATGTCACACTCTGACGCAGTAGAGGCTTAGCCGAAGAGATATATTGTTGGTCAAGAGTGCTGCTGCAGACTGCGAATGTGAATCTGTCGTGGACCTGCCTCATGGTTGAATGTGGAAGGAGAGAGAGAGGGGGGGGATATTGAAGGAGATAATTATGACAATTTAGATTAATGTGATAGATTACTATATAGCACCAGCATTTAGTTCACTATCTGTTTAAACTCAAGTGAGATTAAATAATTATCTTTATGATACTCCAGACTTGAAGATGCTCTTATCTTTGTAAAATATGCATTGTGATTGATTGGCGTGATACGCACAGAGTCAGTAGAAGTCGGTGCTCATCAGTGATTGTGACTGAGAATATGGCTGCTTCAAGGGTTCAAACGGCAGACCAGAGAAGTAGCGAGATGAGCCGGAGCTGTAGCCACATTCTGAA